>JAWRVZ010000403.1:182500-190000 GCA_037043235.1 Rhodeus uyekii | reverse complement strand
CGGATCCGCCCGCCGAGGGGTTCAGTGCGGCCCGGGAGATACATCTGCAATATGAAAAAAATAGCTCAGCAGCACTGAGCTTCAGGGTCTGAGTGGCGTTTAGTTCTGTCAGTTTACGCGCTTTCCTGTTGTCCGTGGCAACCTCATCATCGAAATATCTTCGTCAAAAAAGAGAAAAGTGGACACAAAGTGGCGGATTTATCAAGAAAAATGGACCTCTTCCTGCATGTTCACGGAGGTGAATGGGAAACCCGTGTGCTGGTGTGCTTTTGATGTGTTTCAGTGCTTAAAGAATATAATATTCGGCGCCACTATAAAACCGGTAAGCATGGAGTTTAGGAGCGTATTCTCAAAAAACACTAAATAAGCAATAGGTATTTAAAGATAATCATACATGGTCAAAGAAAGCAACAAAATAGTTTTAACACAACATCTACACGGGATAATAGCAGGATATTAACCGCTATAGCAGATAATGCAGCTGCAAACGCCATCGTTTCGCAATCGATTTCGGAACACAAACTCGTGAGGATGGAAATAGGATGCGTGACGTGCCAAACTGTGTTTTAAGTTTGCGTTTGGCACGCATCCACATATTCTCGACGTTGTTCGTGTGGATCTCCCTGTCGTTCAGAAGTTGTGCCAGCCGTCTGAAATTACGCGATCTGTGACCGTTTGAATACAGGCACCTAAACTGCATGATTACTATAAAACTAAATACACCAGCTTGCACGGAGAACTGAGAAACAGAAGGTAAATGAAATGTTTTGGGTCTGAGGAAACAGCGATCTGTTTTCACCCGGAGAGGCCAGTGATGCTGCAGTGAGAGCAGAAGCGTTCATCCTGACGAGAGGTCTTTAGCGAACTATAATTACAAATTGCAGTTTTCGCAAAGTGATAAAGTTAATTTGTTTACATAAAAAAACCACACATACTTATGTATAAACTTGCAAATTTTACAAAACTTTTTTTTTTTTTTTTTAAACAGCTGCCACTTAAGATTTTAAGTGCGTGAAATTAATTCATGTGTTCAGAATTGCTTCCCAGAGTTGGAAAATGAATTTTAAATAATTGATATTTGATTTTTGTTAACATGCAGGACAGTGTTTTTAAGTTCCACAAAACTGTGACTAAATGCTTTGCATCATTGTAAAATAATAGACACTTTTTTATGCATAATGCACTTAAGTGTTAAACTGAGTAAACTGTTTTTGAAATTGCACATACTATACGTAGGTTGTTTGTAATATATTTTGTAAAAGGACAATTCATTTAATTTAAAGATTTTTATAATTTAATATCATTTATAATATAATGCACTAATATAATAGTCCACAAAAAAGCGGACTTATTGTTAGTTCTATGTAATTTTGCTGTGAGTTTAGTGCTCGGCCCCCTTGACATCAGATTAAGCAGTGTGCGGACCCCCGACCAAAATGAGTTTGACATCCCTGTGCTAAAGCTTCATTAGCGTCGCTCTCTCCGTCCATCAGTGGTTTCAGAAGAGCGACTGGCACAGCGACTGGCACTCACCCGGTGTTTCTGCTGGTCTGTCTGGCCGCCTGCCGCTCTTTCCTCTTCTTATCTGGAGGCTTCGCCAACACAATCTCAATCTCCTCGCCGCACAGCTCTTTCCCGTTCATCTCCTGCATCGCCTGCGCACACACACACACAGCGGTCCGTCAGGGGAAGCACGATAATGAACTGGGAAATAACACTCTGCTAAATGAAGTCAGTGTCAAATCTGATTATTAGTGTTATTACGAGCTGACGCGCAGAAACATCACGTCTCATTACCCTCAACATTCAATTCATTTGAGTGAGTGAGTGTGTGTGTGTGTGTGTGTGTGTGTGTGTGTGTGAGAGTGAGTGTGTGTGTGTGAGAGTGAGTGAGTGAGAGTGAGTGAGAGTGTGAGTGAGTGAGAGTGTGAGTGAGTGAGTGAGAGTGTGAGTGAGTGAGTGAGAGTGTGAGTGAGTGAGTGTGTGAGAGTGTGTGTGTGTGTGAGTGAGTGTGTGAGAGTGTGTGTGTGTGTGAGTGAGTGTGTGAGAGTGAGTGAGTGTGTGAGAGTGAGTGAGTGAGTGTGAGAGTGAGTGTGAGTGAGTGAGTGAGTGTGTGAGTGTGAGTGTGAGTGAGTGAGTGTGAGTGAGAGTGAGTGAGAGTGAGTGTGAGTGAGTGTGAGTGAGTGAGAGTGAGTGTGAGTGAGTGAGTGTGAATGAGTGAGTGAGTGTGTGAGAGTGTGTGTGTGTGTGAGTGAGTGTGTGAGAGTGAGTGAGTGTGTGAGAGTGAGTGAGTGAGTGTGAGAGTGAGTGTGAGTGAGTGTGAGTGTGTGTGAGTGTGTGTGTGTGTGAGTGAGTGTGTGAGAGTGAGTGAGTGAGTGTGAGTGAGTGAGTGAGAGTGTGAGTGAGTGAGTGTGTGAGAGTGTGTGTGTGTGTGAGTGAGTGTGTGAGAGAGTGAGTGAGTGTGAGAGTGAGTGAGTGTGAGAGTGAGTGAGTGTGAGTGAGTGAGTGTGTGAGAGTGAGTGTGAGTGTGAGTGAGTGTGAGTGTGAGTGAGTGAGAGTGAGTGTGAGTGAGAGTGAGTGAGAGTGAGTGAGTGTGAATGAGTGAGTGTGAGTGTGAGAGTGAGTGAGTGTGAGTGAGTGAGTGTGAGTGAGTGTGAGTGTGTGTGAGTGTGTGTGAGTGTGTGTGAGTGAGTGTGAGTGAGTGTGTGTGAGTGTGAGTGTGAGTGAGTGTGAGTGAGTGTGAGTGAGAGAGAGTGAGTGAGAGTGAGTGAGTGTGAGTGAGTGAGTGAGAGTGTGAGTGAGAGTGAGTGAGTGTGAGTGAGTGAGTGTGAGTGAGTGAGTGTGAGTGAGTGAGTGTGAGTGAGTGAGTGTGAGTGAGTGAGTGTGAGTGAGTGTGTGTGAGTGTGAGTGAGTGTGAGTGAGTGTGAGTGAGAGTGAGTGTGAGTGAGTGAGTGAGTGTGAGTGTGAGTGAGTGAGTGTGAGTGAGTGAGTGTGTGTGTGAGTGAGTGAGTGTGAGTGTGAGTGAGTGTGAGTGAGTGTGAGTGAGTGAGTGTGAGTGAGTGTGTGTGAGTGAGTGTGAGTGAGTGTGAGTGAGTGAGTGTGAGTGTGAGTGAGTGAGTGTGAGTGAGTGTGAGTGAGTGTGAGTGAGTGAGTGTGAGTGAGAGTGAGTGAGTGAGAGTGAGTGAGTGAGTGTGAGTGAGTGTGAGTGACAGTGAGTGAGTGAGTGTGAGTGAGTGAGTGTGAGTGAGTGTGAGTGAGTGAGTGTGAGTGAGTGTGTGTGAGTGTGTGTGAGTGAGTGTGAGTGAGTGTGAGTGAGTGAGTGAGTGTGAGTGAGTGAGTGTGAGTGTGTGTGTGTGAGTGAGTGTGTGTGAGTGAGTGAGAGTGTGAGTGAGTGTGAGTGAGAGTGAGTGAGTGAGAGTGAGAGTGAGTGTGAGTGAGTGTGAGTGAGTGTGAGTGAGTGTGAGTGTGAGTGAGTGAGTGAGAGAGTGAGTGAGAGTGAGTGAGAGAGTGAGTGAGTGAGTGAGAGAGTGAGTGAGTGTGAGTGAGAGTGAGTGTGAGTGAGTGTGTGAGTGTGAGTGAGAGTGAGTGAGAGAGTGAGAGTGAGAGTGAGAGAGTGAGTGAGAGTGAGAGAGTGAGTGTGTGTGTGTGTGAGTGACAGTCTCTTCTGATCATCACGGCAGAATAAGCACTGTTTTGCACTGGCATAGTACGCGTGTCCTGCACTGGTATAGTGCGTTTTGCACTGGTATAGTGTGTCCTGCACTGGTATAGTGCGTCCTGCACTGGTATAGTGCGTCCTGCACTGGTATAGTGTGTGTTTTGCACTGGTATAGTGTGTGTTCTGCACTCGTGATGTGATCGGCTGGTCTGATCTGAAGACACTCGTGAGCAGCGCGAGATTAAGCTCATATCATTCCTCACCTTGACGGCAGCGTCTCGCTCCTCGAAGTGAACGAAGGCGTAGTCTTTCAGCTTCTTGACGCGCTCCAGTTTGCCGAACTGGGAGAAGGTTTTCTCCAGCAGCTCCTCTGTGACCGGCGTGGCCAGCTTACGCACGAACAACACCTTCACCTGACGGACACGAGAGAGAACCATAAGACTTCGGCACAGGGACACTTCAAAAGACGGAGGAGAGATGTGGAGGAGTGTGTGCCGAGAGTGCGCGTGTGGAGGAGTGTGTGATGAGAGTGCGCGTGTGGAGGAGTGTGTGCCGAGAGTGCGCGTGTGGAGGAGTGTGTGATGAGAGTGCGCGTGTGGAGGAGTGTGTGCCGAGAGTGCGCGTGTGGAGGAGTGTGTGCCGAGAGTGCGCGTGTGGAGGAGTGCGCGATGAGCGTGCGCGTGTGGAGGAGTGTGTGATGAGAGTGCGCGATGAGAGTGCGCGTGTGGAGGAGTGTGTGATGAGAGTGCGCGATGAGAGTGCGCGTGTGATGAGAGTGCGCGATGAGAGTGCGCGTGTGGAGGAGTGTGTGCCGAGAGTGCGCGTGTGGAGGAGTGTGTGCCGAGAGTGCGCGTGTGGAGGAGTGTGTGCCGAGAGTGCGCGTGTGGAGGAGTGTGTGCCGAGAGTGCGCGTGTGGAGGAGTGTGTGCCGAGAGTGCGCGTGTGGAGGAGTGTGTGCCGAGAGTGCGCGTGTGGAGGAGTGTGTGCCGAGAGTGCGCGTGTGGAGGAGTGTGTGCCGAGAGTGCGCGTGTGGAGGAGTGTGTGCCGAGAGTGCGCGTGTGGAGGAGTGTGTGCCGAGAGTGCGCGTGTGGAGGAGTGTGTGCCGAGAGTGCGCGTGTGGAGGAGTGTGTGCCGAGAGTGCGCGTGTGGAGGAGTGTGTGCCGAGAGTGCGCGTGTGGAGGAGTGTGTGCCGAGAGTGCGCGTGTGGAGGAGTGTGTGCCGAGAGTGCGCGTGTGGAGGAGTGTGTGCCGAGAGTGCGCGTGTGGAGGAGTGTGTGATGAGAGTGCGCGTGTGGAGGAGTGTGTGCCGAGAGTGCGCGTGTGGAGGAGTGTGTGCCGAGAGTGCGCGTGTGGAGGAGTGTGTGCCGAGAGTGCGCGTGTGGAGGAGTGTGTGCCGAGAGTGCGCGTGTGGAGGAGTGTGTGCCGAGAGTGCGCGTGTGGAGGAGTGTGTGCCGAGAGTGCGCGTGTGGAGGAGTGTGTGATGAGAGTGCGCGTGTGGAGGAGTGTGTGCCGAGAGTGCGCGTGTGGAGGAGTGTGTGCCGAGAGTGCGCGTGTGGAGGAGTGTGTGCCGAGAGTGCGCGTGTGGAGGAGTGTGTGATGAGAGTGCGCGTGTGGAGGAGTGTGTGCCGAGAGTGCGCGTGTGGAGGAGTGTGTGCCGAGAGTGCGCGTGTGGAGGAGTGTGTGCCGAGAGTGCGCGTGTGGAGGAGTGTGTGCCGAGAGTGCGCGTGTGGAGGAGTGTGTGCCGAGAGTGCGCGTGTGGAGGAGTGTGTGCCGAGAGTGCGCGTGTGGAAGAGTGTGTGTGTAGCGGCTGACCTTGGCCATGACCTCTGGGTCGGGCTCGGCGACGGGGTCGGCCCACTCCACGGTCACAGGATTCCCCCAAACCTTCACCTTCCCACTCATGAGCCGCCGCCGCGCCTGAGCCGCAGACTTATGATCCTCATACTCCAGAAAACAGAAGCCGCGGTTCTTCTTCTTATCGTCCGGCTGCGTGTAGAGAATCACCTCCTGCAGCCCCTCTGACACACACACACGTATATGAGCCTCTGCCGCGGGCACTCGTCTCACACACACACACATACAGTAATACCTTGGTTTACGAGTTTAATTCGTTCCAAGAGCTTGTACACCAAAACAATTTTCCCCATAAGAATGCACTAAAAATCAATTAGTTCGTTCCACACGACCATAAATGCTCATTTTAAATATTTTTGTTTTGTTTTACCCTATTACAGTTAAAAATTATAACCATTAAGATATCATAAATACTAATTAATAAATGACAATTAACTGTAACGCACACTTCAGCTTTGAGTCGCGTCGCTGCTGGCGTGAAGGAGACGAGAGGAGGGTGTTACTGCTTACAGGGAGAATCTCATCCCTTCTTTCTCTCTCCTCTTGAGCTCAGTGTCTATATGCTGTGCTGTACGTGTGTATTTCACTGCGTGAACAATAGCGATCACAATTAATGTTAACAACAGGAGGTAAAGCCGCTGTCAATCACTTATAAAAGTATCACTGTGGTGAATGATGCAGCCAAACCGAACGACTGAGAGAATAAACGAGTGAAGGAGTGATAAAGGGGTTTATGAGAGGCTGCGTTTAGGATATTTCCAGTAAAAATGCGCGTGGGCGAGAGAATAATTCTCATAACCGATTGCTCGTATTCAAAGTCACTCGTAAACCGAGGTATTACTGTATGTATATATATTATATATGAGCCTCGGCACACACTCACTCGCTCCGTCTCACACACACACACACTCACTCGCTCCGTCTCACACACACACACACTCACTCGCTCCGTCTCACACACACACACACACTCACTCGCTCCGTCTCACACACACACACTCACTCGCTCCGTCTCACACACACACACACTCACTCGCTCCGTCTCACACACACACACACTCACTCGCTCCGTCTCACACACACACACACACACTCACTCGCTCCGTCTCACACACACACACTCACTCGCTCCGTCTCACACACACACACACTCACTCGCTCCGTCTCACACACACACACACTCACTCGCTCCGTCTCACACACACACACTCACTCGCTCCGTCTCACACACACACACTCACTCGCTCCGTCTCACACACACACACACTCACTCGCTCCGTCTCACACACACACACACTCACTCGCTCCGTCTCACACACACACACACTCACTCGCTCCGTCTCACACACACACACACTCACTCGCTCCGTCTCACACACACACACACTCACTCGCTCCGTCTCACACACACACACACTCACTCGCTCCGTCTCACACACACACACACTCACTCGCTCCGTCTCACACACACACACACTCACTCGCTCCGTCTCACACACACACACACACTCACTCGCTCCGTCTCACACACACACACACACTCACTCGCTCCGTCTCACACACACACTCACACCTGTGACTTTGCCGAAGTCCTCCAGGATGCTCTCCCGGGTCTTGTTCTTTGGGATGGAGCCGACGAACAGCCGGTTGTTGGCCACGGAGATGCAGACGCCCAGATACTTCCCCGAGCGGATCTCGTAGTTATCGCACTGATGGAGACACGCGGCACTCGTTACACACACACACACGCAACGACTGGTATCCAGACCACTGAACGTTACCGCACCAGTTTCACAGCTTCCTGCGCGGCTTCTTTGCTGCAGAAGGTGATGAAGGCGTAGCCGCGGTTCTGTCCGGTGAGCGGATCCATCATTAGCCTCAGATCCCAGATGGGACCGGCCTTCTCGAACAGCGGCACCAGCTCGTCCTCGTACAGGTCTCGCGGGATCTTTCCCACAAACACCTGCGGTGACACACACACACGTCAGCT
>JAWRVZ010000403.1:162500-180000 GCA_037043235.1 Rhodeus uyekii | reverse complement strand
CGCACTCACCGCGATAACGATGCGCGGCGGCCCGAGAGAGCAGAGGTTCGGTCAGTCCCGGTCACGAGCGGCAGAACTCACCGAAACACGAGGAAAGCGCTGAGATGAACCCACGAGACACACGAGACGCTCCCGTCGCTCAAACAACAGCGCCACTTCCCCGCGCGGCGGACCGCTGCGTCACCGCGCACGCACCGGGAGCGCGCACGCACACAGGAGGGCGGGGCGTGCGCGTGCACAGCGACAATTCACACACTGCATGATTACTACCAATACAAGTCTGACAGTCAAATATGTGACGTGATCAGTCACGTGCCTCTCAGGATCGATCGATCAAAACAAGAACAGGATAATCGATAATCCCGCCAGTCACGTGCTGCAGAATAAAGTACATAAAGGGGCAAAACATGTTCATATCTCCAATCAGACTCGAGAACAAAGTGAAGCAACACAAAAACATTAAAATCTGGTTCTTTTGGGCTTTTATTTTGCAGAAGTGTGAGGCAATAACAGAGATGATTGATCCGTTTTATTTGTGAATGAAAAATGTAACATACATTATAATAAAGCAACACATTCAAGAGAAAAAGTAATATCTTTGCGAACAAAGGAGCCGTTTACTTCAGAAGTAGAGGTCATTTAACACTTTCAGGGATAGAGGTCAATTAATTAATGAACCTAAACTGTGTACAGTCTGTGTTACTGTCTTGTGCTGTACTAAAGCACCTTGGTCCCGGAGAAACGTTGTTTCGTTTCACTATGTACTTTATATGGCTGAAATGACAGTAAACTCCACTTTGACATTGACATGACCCTTTCTGCATAGAGGTCAATTAACACTTTCAGGCATAGATGTCATTTAACCTTTTCACACACACATATATATGATTGTGTGTGTAGAAAACAAATATTTATTATAGTTTTCCACATCATTTTATATTTTCATTCATTGGTTTGTTAAATTCACACAATATGCTGTTATAACTGTATTGTTATGTTTAATACAGTATCTCTTCAGTTAAAACCAAAATCTGAAAATCTCAGTATATAAAATACTTACCGGTACATTTCAAGTTTTTCACGCGCTAAAAGCAATAAAAACATAAGAGTAAAATCCCGAGGTTGTCATAATTAATTTATGAAGGGGTTAAGGCGGGCTTCTGCTGCGTGTGAGTGCGCATGCGTCAGCTGTGGGTCCCGATGACGCGCTGATGACGTCACGAGGCCTCGAGGCGCAGCGATATCGCTTCAGACTCCAGATCAGCGTTGCGCGTTCATGTGTTCAAATCACACGATACTATTCATGAACAAAATCCCAGATTCACGACGGAAAACAGAAAACAGAACTGTATTTCTGAACACATGTAGTGTAACCATGGTGATTCATTGATTATCTTAGATCTTTAATTAAATCCTACAGAACTAATCATCAAATGTTAACCTTTCTTTACATTATAGTCTCAGTCTTTAATAGTTTTCTGCTCGTTCTTCTCTATAAACAGGGTAAATGTTCCTCTATTGTGAGTTGCTTTGGAGGAAAGTATAAAGGAAACTAGTTTTATCTGTTATTCCCGAAACCCTGCAGCCAGAAACACATGAGCTTCTTCCGTAAACCACTGGTGGTTCAAGATTAGGAACGTTTTTATCAGTAAGAGTTATAAACATCCTATAATAAAATATTTTACATGTGCATTTTACAGCTTTTCTGTGTCTAACAGTAGAGAGCAGAGCTTGCAACATCAAGGTCATGGGTCGATTCCTAGGGAAAGGAAGAACTGATTAGAATGTCAATGTGTTTCTTGAATGCGATGATAAAAGCATCTGATAAATGCATGAGTGTGTGTGTGTGTGTGTGTGTGGTTTCATGCAAACAAGGACTCGTGTTGTCAGTTGTTCAGCGGTTTATTTGCTGCTGTACTGGGAGGATGAAGCACAGAACCGGGTTCGAGCTTCAGTCGTCGTGCTTGAGCTTGCGGATCTTGCCCCGGTGTCTGTCGATCTCTCTCTGCAGACGCTCAATCTCCTTCTTATGATGCTCGATTTCTTCTTCATGATGTTTCTTAAGAGCCGCCAGCTGCTCCTTCTCCTTCTGCCTGAGAGACACACTGTCAGCGACCGCACTGAACACACACACAACACAAACACACACAACACAACACAACACAAGCAAACCCACTGAAACTCACCGGAAGTAACGCTCCTCCTCTGCCGCTTGCTTCCTCCCAAACGCTCCTCCAGCCTCCCGAACAGAGCCACCCGCTCCTCCTCCTTTCCCAGCACCTGATCCCAACTCACCCAGCTGAGAGAGAGGGGGGGGGAGAGAGAGAGAGAGAAAGAGAGAGAGAGAGAGAGAGAGAGAGAGAGAAATCACTTTAATCTGAGTGATTCATTCCTCCTGTCCGCCAGGGGCGCTGCACCATTAATCACAACACACGGACAAACACAATAAACACACACCTGACTCAAATTATCTGAATTCTTCAAGCATTCTCGTGTTTCACAGTAATAAAGTGAATATATATTCACTGAATATATAGCGCGAATCATATAGATCCGAGATCACCGGTACCTGATCGGAGCGCATGCGCAGAGGCACGCTGAAGAATCCTCTCACTCGCGTGCCGAGCAGCAGCCGAGCCATGACACAACAACTACACAACAACAACTACACAACACAACCACACAGACCGCGAGTGCTTGCGCGCATCCGAACACGGAAACAAACACCACAGAACAAACTGATCTGACAGCGGCTGAAGCGCCGCCTGGCGGCCGGAGACACGCACACTGCGCATGCGCAGCTTCAACTCTATTGTGAAGGAAATTAAGTGAGCAAAGTAAAGGCAAAATTACGGGTTTCTTATACAGTATTTAGAAATGTTTTCTGCCGTGTAATTTGATGTTATATGATGCAGGTTTTGAACGCACAGTAGAGTAAATCTGAATTCACAACTATAAGTTGTTCCTCAATTATGTTATGAAGGTTATTATGGTATGTTCGTATTAAAGATCATTTGTGTTCACATGGGCATAATGCCATGTCCCGTTTTAAAAGAAACCATTGTAACAATTCAAGTTTGTGTTCATATTGTCTTATAATGCGGAACTGGCATATTCCAGGGGCGTAGCCAGAATTAAATTTTTGGGGGGTTCCCGCTTAAAATGAGGGTGCAACTCATTATTTATATTATATATAAGAGTATATTCCAATTGGAAATCTGAGGGGGCCGGACATGTAAATGAGGGGGCCAAGGCCACTGATTTCAGCTGTGATTCGTGTGCAAATCAATCAAACAGCAAGAATAACGCATGAAAACGACCTGCTCTGTTCCACTCTGTCTCACTCACACACACAATATGAAGCGTGTTGTCAAAGCAACGTGTTCCGGAAGCAGTTGACCTCACATCTTCATCCTCATCTTCATCCTCATCTGCAGCTCTGTCTCACTGTAGCCGGACAGTTCACGCTCTGATTCTCCATTCAGAGAGGAGGAGAGGCTGACTGCCCCTGCCGTGTTATCCGCAATAGTATACAGGATTTGGACCACTTAAAATATAGAGTCAGAGTTGCAAAGCGGATGCTCTTTGGGGCCTGGGGCCTCCTGTACCCCAGAGCCATTCGGCTCACTCACTTAATCTCACAGTTCCGGTTCTTGAAACAAACACCGTCTCTGTGTGATGGATGATGCGGTCAGGAGAGGGCAGTGTTCCCTCGCAGATCCAGTCCTGAGAGCCACAAGCTTCACTTCATCTTCAGTGATTCAAGAACTCTGTTAGCCAGACTCTCCTGTTGACTAGTGTCTCCTGTTCACTACTGTCTCCTGTTAACTAATATCTCCTGTTAACTAGTGTCTCCTGTTAACTAGTGTCTCCTGTTAACTAGTGTCTCCTGTTCACTACTGTCTCCTGTTAACTAATATCTCCTGTTCACTAGCGTTTCCTGTTTACTAGTGTCTCCTGTTCACTACTGTCTCCTGTTAACTCATATCTCCTGTTAACTAGTGTCTCCTGTTAACTAATATCTCCTGTTAACTAATATCTCCTGTTAACTAATGTGTCCTGTTAACTAATATCTCCTGTTAACTAGTGTCTCCTGTTAACTAATATCTCCTGTTAACTAGTGTCTCCTGTTAACTAGCGTTTCCTGTTTACTAGTGTCTCCTGTTAACTAGTATCTCCTGTTAACTAGTGTCTCCTGTTAACTAGTGTCTCCTGTTAACTAGCGTCTCCTTTGAACTTGTGTCTCCTGTTAACTAGTGTCTCCTGTTCACTAGTGTCTCCTGTTAACTAGTATCTCCTGTTGACTAGTGTCTCCTGTTTTTACTAGCGTCTCCTGTTAACTAGCGTTTTCGTGTTGACTAGTGTCTCCTGTTGACTAGCGTCTCCTGTTCACTAGCGTCTCCTGTTAACTAGTGTTTTCGTGTTGACTAGTGTCTCCTGTTGACTAGCGTCTCCTGTTCACTAGCGTCTCCTGTTAACTAGCAACTCCTGTTAACTAGCGTCTCCTGTTAACTAGTGTCTCCTGTTAACTAGTGTC
The DNA here is from genome assembly GCA_037043235.1 of Rhodeus uyekii. Lineage (NCBI taxonomy): Eukaryota > Metazoa > Chordata > Actinopteri > Cypriniformes > Acheilognathidae > Rhodeus > Rhodeus uyekii. Next base: position 175,463 of record JAWRVZ010000403.1, on the reverse strand, counting down.
TCCTGTTAACTAGCGTCTCTTGTTAACTAGTGTCTCCTGTTAACTAGTGTCTCCTTTGAACTAGTGTCTCCTGTTAACTAGCGTCCCCTGTTAACTAGCGTCTCCTGTTAACTAGCGTCTCCTGTTCACTAGCGTCTCCTGTTAACTAGCGTTTTCGTGTTGACTAGTGTCTCCTGTTGACTAGCGTCTCCTGTTCACTAGCGTCTCCTGTTAACTAGCGTTTTCGTGTTGACTAGTGTCTCCTGTTGACTAGTGTCTCCTGTTAACTAGTGTCTCCTGTTCACTAGCGTCTCCTGTTGACTAGTGTCTCCTGTTGACTAGTGTCTCCTGTTAACTAGTGTCTCCTGTTAACTAGCGTCTCCTTTGAACTAGCGTCTCCTGTTAACTAGTGTCTCCTGTTAACTAGCGTCTCCTGTTAACTAGCGTCTCCTGTTGACTAGTGTCTCCTGTTGACTAGTGTCTCCTGTTCACTAGCGTCTCCTGTTAACTAGCGTCTCCTGTTGACTAGCGTCTCCTGTTGACTAGTGTCTCCTGTTGACTAGTGTCTCCTGTTAACTAGTGTCTCCTGTTAACTAGTGTCTCCTGTTAACTAGTGTCTCCTGTTAACTAGCGTCTCTTGTTAACTAGTGTCTCCTGTTAACTAGCGTCTCCTGTTAACTAGTGTCTCCTGTTAACTAGTGTCTCCTGTTAACTAGCGTCTCTTGTTAACTAGTGTCTCCTGTTAACTAGCGTCTCCTTTGAACTAGTGTCTCCTGTTAACTAGCGTCCCCTGTTAACTAGCGTCTCCTGTTAACTAGCGTCTCTTGTTAACTAGCGTCTCCTGTTAACTAGCGTCTCCTTTGAACTAGCGTCTCCTGTTAACTAGTGTCTCCTGTTCACTAGCGTCTCCTTTGAACTAGTGTCTCCTGTTAACTAGTGTCTCCTGTTCACTAGTGTCTCCTGTTAACCAGTATCTCCTGTTAACTAGCGTCTCTTGTTAACTAGTGTCTCCTGTTAACTAGTGTCTCCTGTTAACCAGCATCTCCTGTTAACTAGCGTCTCTTGTTAACTAGTGTCTCCTGTTAACTAGCGTCTCTTGTTAACTAGTGTCTCCTGTTAACTAGCGTCTCCTTTGAACTAGTGTCTCCTGTTCACTAGCGTCTCCTGTTCACTAGCATCTCCTGTTCACTAGCGTCTCCTGTTAACTAGCGTCTCCTGTTAACTAGCGTCTCCTGTTAACTAGCGTCTCCTGTTGACTAGTGTCTCCTGTTCACTAGCATCTCCTGTGAACTAGTGTCTCCTGTTCACTAGCATCTCCTGTGAACTAGTGTCTCCTGTTCACTAGCGTCTCCTGTTAACTAGCGTCTCCTGTTAACTAGCGTCTCTTGTTAACTAGTGTCTCCTGTTAACTAGCGTCTCCTTTGAACTAGTGTCTCCTGTTCACTAGTGTGTCCTGTTAACTAGTGTCTCCTGTGAACTAGCGTCTCCTGTTAACTAGCGTCTCCTTTGAACTAGTGTCTCCTGTTCACTAGTGTGTCCTGTTAACTAGTGTCTCCTGTGAACTAGCGTCTCCTGTTAACTAGTGTCTCCTGTTAACTAGCGTCTCCTTTGAACTAGTGTCTCCTGTTCACTAGTGTGTCCTGTTAACTAGTGTCTCCTGTGAACTAGCGTCTCCTGTTAACTAGCGTCTCCTGTTAACTAGTGTCTCCTGTTGACTAGTGTCTCCTGTTAACTAGTGTCTCCTGTTAAATAGCGTCTCTTGTTAACTAGTGTGTCCTGTTAGCTAGCGTCTGTTAACTAGCGTCTGTTAACTCCTGTTAACTAGCGTTTTCTGTTTACTAGTGTCTCCTGTTCACTAATGTCTCCTGTTAACTAGTGTCTCCTGTTAACTAGTGTCTCCTTTGAACTAGTGTCTCCTGTTAACTAGCGTCCCCTGTTAACTAGCGTCTCCTGTTAACTAGCGTCTCCTGTTCACTAGCGTCTCCTGTTAACTAGTGTCTCCTGTTCACTAGTGTCTCCTGTTAACTAGCGTTTTCGTGTTGACTAGTGTCTCCTGTTGACTAGCGTCTCCTGTTCACTAGTGTCTCCTGTTAACTAGCGTTTTCGTGTTGACTAGTGTCTCCTGTTGACTAGTGTCTCCTGTTAACTAGTGTCTCCTGTTCACTAGCGTCTCCTGTTAACTAGCGTCTCCTGTTAACTAGCGTCTCCTGTTAACTAGTGTCTCCTGTTAACTAGCGTCTCTTGTTAACTAGTGTCTCCTGTTAACTAGCGTCTCCTTTGAACTAGTGTCTCCTGTTAACTAGCGTCCCCTGTTAACTAGCGTCTCCTGTTAACTAGCGTCTCTTGTTAACTAGCGTCTCCTGTTAACTAGCGTCTCCTTTGAACTAGCGTCTCCTGTTAACTAGTGTCTCCTGTTCACTAGTGTCTCCTGTTAACTAGCGTCTCCTGTTAACTAGCGTCTCCTGTTAACTAGCGTCTCTTGTTAACTAGTGTCTCCTGTTAACTAGCGTCTCCTTTGAACTAGTGTCTCCTGTTAACTAGTGTCTCCTGTTCACTAGTATCTCCTGTTAACTAGCGTCTCTTGTTAACTAGCGTCCCCTGTTAACTAGCGTCTCCTGTTAACTAGCGTCCCCTGTTAACTAGCGTCTCCTGTTAACTAGCGTCTCCTTTGAACTAGTGTCTCCTGTTAACTAGTGTCTCCTGTTCACTAGTGTCTCCTGTTAACCAGTATCTCCTGTTAACTAGCGTCTCTTGTTAACTAGTGTCTCCTGTTAACTAGTGTCTCCTGTTAACCAGTATCTCCTGTTAACTAACGTCTCTTGTTAACTAGTGTCTCCTGTTAACTAGCGTCTCTTGTTAACTAGTGTCTCCTGTTAACTAGCGTCTCCTTTGAACTAGTGTCTCCTGTTCACTAGCGTCTCCTGTTCACTAGCATCTCCTGTTCACTAGCGTCTCCTGTTAACTAGCGTCTCCTGTTCACTAGCGTCTCCTGTGAACTAGTGTCTCCTGTTCACTAGCGTCTCCTGTTAACTAGCGTCTCCTGTTAACTAGCGTCTCTTGTTAACTAGTGTCTCCTGTTAACTAGCGTCTCCTTTGAACTAGTGTCTCCTGTTCACTAGCGTCTCCTGTTCACTAGCATCTCCTGTTCACTAGCGTCTCCTGTTAACTAGCGTCTCCTGTTAACTAGCGTCTCCTGTTAACTAGCGTCCCCTGTTAACTAGCGTCTCCTGTTAACTAGCGTCTCTTGTTAACTAGCGTCTCCTGTTAACTAGCGTCTCCTTTGAACTAGCGTCTCCTGTTAACTAGTGTCTCCTGTTCACTAGTGTCTCCTGTTAACTAGCGTCTCCTGTTAACTAGCGTCTCCTGTTAACTAGCGTCTCTTGTTAACTAGTGTCTCCTGTTAACTAGCGTCTCCTTTGAACTAGTGTCTCCTGTTAACTAGTGTCTCCTGTTCACTAGTATCTCCTGTTAACTAGCGTCTCTTGTTAACTAGCGTCCCCTGTTAACTAGCGTCTCCTGTTAACTAGCGTCCCCTGTTAACTAGCGTCTCCTGTTAACTAGCGTCTCCTTTGAACTAGTGTCTCCTGTTAACTAGTGTCTCCTGTTCACTAGTGTCTCCTGTTAACCAGTATCTCCTGTTAACTAGCGTCTCTTGTTAACTAGTGTCTCCTGTTAACTAGTGTCTCCTGTTAACCAGTATCTCCTGTTAACTAACGTCTCTTGTTAACTAGTGTCTCCTGTTAACTAGCGTCTCTTGTTAACTAGTGTCTCCTGTTAACTAGCGTCTCCTTTGAACTAGTGTCTCCTGTTCACTAGCGTCTCCTGTTCACTAGCATCTCCTGTTCACTAGCGTCTCCTGTTAACTAGCGTCTCCTGTTCACTAGCATCTCCTGTGAACTAGTGTCTCCTGTTCACTAGCGTCTCCTGTTAACTAGCGTCTCCTGTTAACTAGCGTCTCTTGTTAACTAGTGTCTCCTGTTAACTAGCGTCTCCTTTGAACTAGTGTCTCCTGTTCACTAGCGTCTCCTGTTCACTAGCATCTCCTGTTCACTAGCGTCTCCTGTTAACTAGCGTCTCCTGTTAACTAGCGTCTCCTGTTAACTAGCGTCCCCTGTTAACTAGCGTCTCCTGTTAACTAGCGTCTCTTGTTAACTAGCGTCTCCTGTTAACTAGCGTCTCCTTTGAACTAGCGTCTCCTGTTAACTAGTGTCTCCTGTTCACTAGTGTCTCCTGTTAACTAGCGTCTCCTGTTAACTAGCGTCTCCTGTTAACTAGCGTCTCTTGTTAACTAGTGTCTCCTGTTAACTAGCGTCTCCTTTGAACTAGTGTCTCCTGTTAACTAGTGTCTCCTGTTCACTAGTATCTCCTGTTAACTAGCGTCTCTTGTTAACTAGCGTCCCCTGTTAACTAGCGTCTCCTGTTAACTAGCGTCCCCTGTTAACTAGCGTCTCCTGTTAACTAGCGTCTCCTTTGAACTAGTGTCTCCTGTTCACTAGCGTCTCCTGTTCACTAGCATCTCCTGTTCACTAGCGTCTCCTGTTAACTAGCGTCTCCTGTTAACTAGCGTCTCCTGTTAACTAGCGTCCCCTGTTAACTAGCGTCTCCTGTTAACTAGCGTCTCTTGTTAACTAGCGTCTCCTGTTAACTAGCGTCTCCTGTTAACTAGCGTCCCCTGTTAACTAGCGTCTCCTGTTAACTAGCGTCTCTTGTTAACTAGCGTCTCCTGTTAACTAGCGTCTCCTTTGAACTAGCGTCTCCTGTTAACTAGTGTCTCCTGTTCACTAGTGTCTCTTGTTAACTAGCGTCTCCTGTTAACTAGCGTCTCCTGTTAACTAGTGTCTCCTGTTAACTAGCGTCTCCTGTTCACTAGCATCTCCTGTTCACTAGCGTCTCCTGTTAACTAGCGTCTCCTGTTCACTAGCATCTCCTGTGAACTAGTGTCTCCTGTTCACTAGCGTCTCCTGTTAACTAGCGTCTCCTGTTAACTAGCGTCTCTTGTTAACTAGTGTCTCCTGTTAACTAGCGTCTCCTTTGAACTAGTGTCTCCTGTTCACTAGCGTCTCCTGTTCACTAGCATCTCCTGTTCACTAGCGTCTCCTGTTAACTAGCGTCTCCTGTTAACTAGCGTCTCCTGTTAACTAGCGTCCCCTGTTAACTAGCGTCTCCTGTTAACTAGCGTCTCTTGTTAACTAGCGTCTCCTGTTAACTAGCGTCTCCTTTGAACTAGCGTCTCCTGTTAACTAGTGTCTCCTGTTCACTAGTGTCTCCTGTTAACTAGCGTCTCCTGTTAACTAGCGTCTCCTGTTAACTAGCGTCTCTTGTTAACTAGTGTCTCCTGTTAACTAGCGTCTCCTTTGAACTAGTGTCTCCTGTTAACTAGTGTCTCCTGTTCACTAGTATCTCCTGTTAACTAGCGTCTCTTGTTAACTAGCGTCCCCTGTTAACTAGCGTCTCCTGTTAACTAGCGTCCCCTGTTAACTAGCGTCTCCTGTTAACTAGCGTCTCCTTTGAACTAGTGTCTCCTGTTAACTAGTGTCTCCTGTTCACTAGTGTCTCCTGTTAACCAGTATCTCCTGTTAACTAGCGTCTCTTGTTAACTAGTGTCTCCTGTTAACTAGTGTCTCCTGTTAACCAGTATCTCCTGTTAACTAACGTCTCTTGTTAACTAGTGTCTCCTGTTAACTAGTGTCTCTTGTTAACTAGTGTCTCCTGTTAACTAGCGTCTCCTTTGAACTAGTGTCTCCTGTTCACTAGCGTCTCCTGTTCACTAGCATCTCCTGTTCACTAGCGTCTCCTGTTAACTAGCGTCTCCTGTTCACTAGCATCTCCTGTGAACTAGTGTCTCCTGTTCACTAGCGTCTCCTGTTAACTAGCGTCTCCTGTTAACTAGCGTCTCTTGTTAACTAGTGTCTCCTGTTAACTAGCGTCTCCTTTGAACTAGTGTCTCCTGTTCACTAGCGTCTCCTGTTCACTAGCATCTCCTGTTCACTAGCGTCTCCTGTTAACTAGCGTCTCCTGTTAACTAGCGTCTCCTGTTAACTAATGTCTCCTGTTAACTAGCGTCTCCTTTGAACTAGTGTCTCCTGTTAACTAATGTCTCCTGTTAACAAGCGTTTCCTGTTTACTAGTGTCTCCTGTTCACTAGTGTCTCCTGTTAACTAGCGTCTCCTATTAACTAAAGTCTCCTGTTAACTAGCGTTTCCTGTTTACTAGTGTCTCCTGTTCACTAGTGTCTCCTGTTAACTAGCGTCTCCTGTTAACTAGCGTTTCCTGTTTACTAAAGTCTCCTGTTAACTAGCGTTTCCTGTTAACTAGTGTCTCCTGTTCACTAGTGTCTCCTGTTAACTAGCGTCTCCTGTTAACTAAAGTCTCCTGTTAACTAGCGTTTCCTGTTTACTAGTGTCTCCTGTTTACTAGTGTCTCCTGTTAACTAGCGTCTCCTGTTAACTAGCATTTCCTGTTTACTAAAGTCTCCTGTTAACTAGCGTTTCCTGTTAACTAGTGTCTCCTGTTCACTAGTGTCTCCTGTTAACTAGCGTCTCCTGTTAACTAAAGTCTCCTGTTAACTAGCGTTTCCTGTTTACTAGTGTCTCCTGTTCACTAGTGTCTCCTGTTAACTAGCGTCTCCTGTTAACTAAAGTCTCCTGTTAACTAGCGTTTCCTGTTAACTAGTGTCTCCTGTTCACTAGTGTGTCCTGTTAACTAGTGTCTCCTGTGAACTAGCGTCTCCTGTTAACTAGCGTCTCCTGTTAACTAGTGTCTCCTGTTGACTAGTGTCCCCTGTTAACTAGTGTCTCCTGTTAAATAGCGTCTCTTGTTAACTAGTGTGTCCTGTTAGCTAGCGTCTGTTAACTAGCGTCTGTTAACTCCTGTTAACTAGCGTTTTCTGTTTACTAGTGTCTCCTGTTCACTAATGTCTCCTGTTAACTAGCGTTTCCTGTTTACTAGTGTCTCCTGTTAACTAGCGTTTCCTGTTAACTAGTGTCTCCTGTTCACTAGTGTCTCCTGTTAACTAGCGTCTCCTTTGAACTAGTGTGTCCTGTTAACTAGTGTCTCCTGTTAACTAGCGTTTCCTGTTAACTAGTGTCTCCTGTTCACTAGTGTCTCCTGTTAACTAGCGTCTCCTGTTAACTAAAGTCTCCTGTTAACTAGCGTTTCCTGTTTACTAGTGTCTCCTGTTCACTAGTGTCTCCTGTTAACTAGCGTCTCCTGTTAACTAAAGTCTCCTGTTAACTAGCGTTTCCTGTTAACTAGTGTCTCCTGTTCACTAGTGTGTCCTGTTAACTAGTGTCTCCTGTGAACTAGCGTCTCCTGTTAACTAGCGTCTCCTGTTAACTAGTGTCTCCTGTTGACTAGTGTCCCCTGTTAACTAGTGTCTCCTGTTAAATAGCGTCTCTTGTTAACTAGTGTGTCCTGTTAGCGAGCGTCTGTTAACTAGCGTCTGTTAACTCCTGTTAACTAGCGTTTTCTGTTTACTAGTGTCTCCTGTTCACTAATGTCTCCTGTTAACTAGCGTTTCCTGTTTACTAGTGTCTCCTGTTAACTAGCGTTTCCTGTTAACTAGTGTCTCCTGTTCACTAGTGTCTCCTGTTAACTAGCGTCTCCTTTGAACTAGTGTGTCCTGTTAACTAGTGTCTCCTGTGAACTAGCGTCTCCTGTTAACTAGTGTCTCCTGTTGACTTGTGTCTCCTGTTAACTAGTGTCTCCTGTTAAATAGCGTCTCTTGTTAAATAGTGTCTCCTGTTATCTAGCGTCTCCTGTTAACTAGCGTCTCCTGTTAACTAGTTTCTCCTGTGAACTATTGTCTCCTGTTAACTAGTGTCTCCTGTTAACTAGTGTCTCCTGTTAACTAGTGTCTCCTGTTAAATAGTGTCTCCTGTTATCTAGCGTCTCCTGTTAACTAGCGTCTCCTGTTAACTAGTTTCTCCTGTGAACTATTGTCTCCTGTTAACTAGTGTCTCCTGTTAACTAGTGTCTCCTGTTAAATAGCGTCTCTTGTTAACTAGTGTCTCCTGTTAACTAGCGTCTCCTGTTAACTAGTGTCTCCTGTTCACTAGCGTCTCCTGTTAACTAGCGTCTCCTGTTAACTAGCGTCTCCTGTTAACTAGTGTCTCCTGTTAACTAGTGTCTCCTGTTAACTAGCGTCTCTTGTTAACTAGTGTCTCCTGTTAACTAGCGTCTCCTTTGAACTAGTGTCTCCTGTTAACTAGCGTCCCCTGTTAACTAGCGTCTCCTGTTAACTAGCGTCTCTTGTTAACTAGTGTCTCCTGTTAACTAGCGTCTCCTTTGAACTAGCGTCTCCTGTTAACTAGTGTCTCCTGTTCACTAGTGTCTCCTGTTAACTAGCGTCTCCTGTTAACTAGCGTCTCCTGTTAACTAGCGTCTCTTGTTAACTAGTGTCTCCTGTTAACTAGCGTCTCCTTTGAACTAGTGTCTCCTGTTAACTAGTGTCTCCTGTTCACTAGTATCTCCTGTTAACTAGTGTCTCTTGTTAACTAGTATCTCCTGTTAACTAGCGTCCCCTGTTAACTAGCGTCTCCTGTTAACTAGCGTCTCCTGTTAACTAGCGTCTCCTGTTAACTAGCGTCTCCCTTGAACTAGTGTCTCCTGTTAACTAGTGTCTCCTGTTCACTAGTGTCTCCTGTTAACCAGTATCTCCTGTTAACTAGCGTCTCTTGTTAACTAGTGTCTCCTGTTAACTAGTGTCTCCTGTTAACCAGTATCTCCTGTTAACTAACGTCTCTTGTTAACTAGTGTCTCCTGTTAACTAGCGTCTCTTGTTAACTAGTGTCTCCTGTTAACTAGCGTCTCCTTTGAACTAGTGTCTCCTGTTCACTAGCGTCTCCTGTGAACTAGTGTCTCCTGTTCACTAGCGTCTCCTGTTAACTAGCGTCTCCTGTTAACTAGCGTCTCTTGTTAACTAGTGTCTCCTGTTAACTAGCGTCTCTTGTTAACTAGTGTCTCCTGTTAACTAGCGTCTCCTTTGAACTAGTGTCTCCTGTTAACTAGCGTCTCCTGTTCACTAGCATCTCCTGTTCACTAGCGTCTCCTGTTAACTAGCGTCTCCTGTTAACTAGCGTCTCCTGTTAACTAGCGTCCCCTGTTAACTAGCGTCTCCTGTTAACTAGCGTCTCTTGTTAACTAGCGTCTCCTGTTAACTAGCGTCTCCTGTTAACTAGCGTCTCTTGTTAACTAGTGTCTCCTGTTAACTAGCGTCTCCTTTGAACTAGTGTCTCCTGTTAACTAGTGTCTCCTGTTCACTAGTATCTCCTGTTAACTAGTGTCTCTTGTTAACTAGTATCTCCTGTTAACTAGCGTCCCCTGTTAACTAGCGTCTCCTGTTAACTAGCGTCTCCTGTTAACTAGCGTCTCCTGTTAACTAGCGTCTCCCTTGAACTAGTGTCTCCTGTTAACTAGTGTCTCCTGTTCACTAGTGTCTCCTGTTAACCAGTATCTCCTGTTAACTAGCGTCTCTTGTTAACTAGTGTCTCCTGTTAACTAGTGTCTCCTGTTAACCAGTATCTCCTGTTAACTAACGTCTCTTGTTAACTAGTGTCTCCTGTTAACTAGCGTCTCTTGTTAACTAGTGTCTCCTGTTAACTAGCGTCTCCTTTGAACTAGTGTCTCCTGTTCACTAGCGTCTCCTGTGAACTAGTGTCTCCTGTTCACTAGCGTCTCCTGTTAACTAGCGTCTCCTGTTAACTAGCGTCTCTTGTTAACTAGTGTCTCCTGTTAACTAGCGTCTCCTTTGAACTAGTGTCTCCTGTTCACTAGCGTCTCCTGTTCACTAGCATCTCCTGTTCACTAGCGTCTCCTGTTAACTAGCGTCTCCTGTTAACTAATGTCTCCTGTTAACTAGCGTCTCCTTTGAACTAGTGTCTCCTGTTAACTAATGTCTCCTGTTAACAAGCGTTTCCTGTTTACTAGTGTCTCCTGTTCACTAGTGTCTCCTGTTAACTAGCGTCTCCTATTAACTAAAGTCTACTGTTAACTAGCGTTTCCTGTTTACTAGTGTCTCCTGTTCACTAGTGTCTCCTGTTAACTAGCGTCTCCTGTTAACTAGCGTTTCCTGTTTACTAAAGTCTCCTGTTAACTAGCGTTTCCTGTTAACTAGTGTCTCCTGTTCACTAGTGTCTCCTGTTAACTAGCGTCTCCTGTTAACTAAAGTCTCCTGTTAACTAGCGTTTCCTGTTTACTAGTGTCTCCTGTTCACTAGTGTCTCCTGTTAACTAGCGTCTCCTGTTAACTAGCGTCTCCTGTTAACTAGTGTCTCCTGTTCACTAGTGTCTCCTGTTAACTAGCGTCTCCTGTTAACTAAAGTCTCCTGTTAACTAGCGTTTCCTGTTTACTAGTGTCTCCTGTTTACTAGTGTCTCCTGTTAACTAGCGTCTCCTGTTAACTAGCGTTTCCTGTTTACTAAAGTCTCCTGTTAACTAGCGTTTCCTGTTAACTAGTGTCTCCTGTTCACTAGTGTCTCCTGTTAACTAGCGTCTCCTGTTAACTAAAGTCTCCTGTTAACTAGCGTTTCCTGTTTACTAGTGTCTCCTGTTCACTAGTGTCTCCTGTTAACTAGCGTCTCCTGTTAACTAGCGTCTCCTGTTAACTAAAGTCTCCTGTTAACTAGCGTTTCCTGTTAACTAGTGTCTCCTGTTCACTAGTGTGTCCTGTTAACTAGTGTCTCCTGTGAACTAGCGTCTCCTGTTAACTAGCGTCTCCTGTTAACTAGTGTCTCCTGTTGACTAGTGTCTCCTGTTAACTAGTGTCTCCTGTTAAATAGCGTCTCTTGTTAACTAGTGTGTCCTGTTAGCTAGCGTCTGTTAACTAGCGTCTGTTAACTCCTGTTAACTAGCGTTTTCTGTTTACTAGTGTCTCCTGTTCACTAATGTCTCCTGTTAACTAGCGTTTCCTGTTTACTAGTGTCTCCTGTTAACTAGCGTTTCCTGTTAACTAGTGTCTCCTGTTCACTAGTGTCTCCTGTTAACTAGCGTCTCCTTTGAACTAGTGTGTCCTGTTAACTAGTGTCTCCTGTTCACTAGTGTCTCCTGTTAACTAGCGTCTCCTTTGAACTAGTGTGTCCTGTTTACTAGTGTCTCCTGTTGACTTGTGTCTCCTGTTAACTAGTGTCTCCTGTTAAATAGCGTCTCTTGTTAACTAGTGTCTCCTGTTAACTAGTGTCTCCTGTTAAATAGTGTCTCCTGTTATCTAGCGTCTCCTGTTAACTAGCGTCTCCTGTTAACTAGTTTCTCCTGTGAACTATTGTCTCCTGTTAACTAGTGTCTCCTGTTAACTAGTGTCTCCTGTTAAATAGCGTCTCTTGTTAACTAGTGTCTCCTGTTAACTAGTGTCTCCTGTTAACTTGCGTCTCCTGTTAACTAGTGTCTCCTGTTAAATAGTGTCTCCTGTTAACTAGCGTCTCCTGTTAACTAGTGTCTCCTGTTAACTAGTGTCTCCTGTTAACTAGTGTCTCCTGTTAAATAGTGTCTCCTGTTATCTAGCGTCTCCTGTTAACTAGCGTCTCCTGTTAACTAGTTTCTCCTGTGAACTATTGTCTCCTGTTAACTAGTGTCTGCTGTGAACTAGTGTCTCCTGTTAACTAGCGTCTCCTGTTAACTAGCGTCTCCTGTGAACTAGTGTCTCCTGTTAACTAGCGTCTCCTGTGAACTAATGTCTCCTGTTAACTAGCGTTTCCTGTTTACTAGCGTCTCCTGTTAACTAATGTCTCCTGTTAACTAGCGTTTCCTGTTTACTAATGTCTCCTGTTAACTAGCGTTTCCTGTTTACTAGCGTCTCCTGTTAACTAATGTCTCCTGTTAACTAGCGTTTCCTGTTAACTAGCGTCTCCTGTGAACTAATGTCTCCTGTTAACTAGCGTTTCCTGTTAACTAGCGTCTCCTGTGAACTAATGTCTCCTGTTAACTAGCGTTTCCTGTTTACTAGTGTCTCCTGTTAACTAATGTCTCCTGTTAACTAGCGTTTCCTGTTAACTAGTGTCTCCTGTTCACTAGTGTCTCCTGTTGACTAGTGTCTCCTGTTGACTAGTGTCTTGCGTCTCCTGTTGACTAGCGTCTCCTGTTGACTAGTGTCTTGCGTCTCCTGTTGACTAGTGTCTTGCGTCTCCTGTTGACTAGTGTCTCCTGTGAACTAGCGTCTCCTGTTGACTAGCGTCTCCTGTTGACTAGTGTCTTGCGTCTCCTGTTAACTAGCGTCTCCTGTTGACTAGTGTCTCCTGTTGACTAGTGTCTCCTGTGAACTAGCGTCTCCTGTTGACTAGTGTCTTGCGTCTCCTGTTAACTAGCGTCTCCTGTTGACTAGTGTCTCCTGTTGACTAGTGTCTCCTGTGAACTAGCGTCTCCTGTTGACTAGTGTCTTGCGTCTCCTGTTGACTAGCGTCTCCTGTTGACTAGTGTCTTGCGTCTCCTGTTAACTAGCGTCTCCTGTTGACTAGTGTCTCCTGTTGACTAGTGTCTCCTGTGAACTAGCGTCTCCTGTTGACTAGTGTCTTGCGTCTCCTGTTAACTAGTGTCTCCTGTTAACTTGTGTCTCCTGTTAACTAGCGTTTCCTGTTGACTAGTGTCTCCTGTTGACTAGTGTCTTGCGTCTCCTGTTAACTAGTGTCTCCTGTTAACTAGTGTCTCCTGTTAACTAGCGTTTCCTGTTGACTAGTGTCTCCTGTTGACATTGTTTTTTTTCTTTTTCTTTTTTTCTTCGTTATGTGAATGTTAAGGAAACGTTACATCGAATCATTCTCCAAACATTTGGTGAATGTTCCTTTTTATTGTTTTCTGATCGTTCTGAATCAAGTAGCAACATTTAAACAGCATTTCAGACAAAACATTCCACAAATGACGCATAAATAATGTTTTCCTGATAATGTTTTGAAGACATCATTAAAGACCAGAATAAATTTTAACAAACGTTCTATTAACGTTACTGGAAGAACGTTTGCTCATAACGTTGAGAGAACGTTGAGAGAATGTTCTCTGT
>JAWRVZ010000403.1:152500-157500 GCA_037043235.1 Rhodeus uyekii | reverse complement strand
AGACAGACATCGGGAACCTCACGCGAACACTGGAGACGGGAGGAAGACATCGAGACAAACAGGCTTATAAAGCAAGACGACGGAGGGTTCAGTGTCTCAGCAATGGAGAAATCAGGTACAAAACTCTAGGGCATTTCCTGAAGCACAGTCAGATAAATCTCTAGGCTATAGCTGTGTGTAGATATCACATCTCTCTTTCCTGAAAGCTCTTGTAGCAGCAAGACGGCGTCTTGTGTTGTCCTTCATTTAATAGCTAATATAGTCCAAGAACAGTGTTAAATAAAGGTTTCTAAAGGCTCTATAAAGACAATATAAAACTCTGAAAATGAGTAACAAAATCTGACATGATTCTAATGCCAGTCCTGCTTGGGCATCAAGCATCTGTCCTCATATTGCACTGATGCCAGTCAGTGTTTTGGCATGAGTCCCGCTCCGGGATCTGTCCCGCCGGCACGGCGAGGGTCACCGGGGGCAGGATCTCCGGAGCGTGTGCTGGGGATTCGTTCACAAGGCCGTGGAAAGAGCCGCTGGTGGGAATGGAGGGAACACAGTGGTCTGATCCAATGGAGCGGAGGAGGAAACAGCTCATCCTCAAAGAGTCCAAGCTACACAGTCACTGCTGCTCCGACTACATTACCCAGAATGCTGAGAACTTCAGCTGCTCATGCTGGGATTCTTCTTCCTGCTGCTGTTTTGGGAATGACGGAACAGTTTCGTACAATAATTGAAAATAAATAAACTTTGATGAACTGAAATATGAAGACAAGAGGAGAAGCTTGTTCAAAATCATAAGAGGAAAGGATACATTAATTGTAATAATAGGAATAATAAGAGCACAGTACACTAATGACCAGTAAATGCTCAGCTCTAATAGTCTTTTTCAAGTTTTCAGTTCAATCATCTCCCCAAAGTTCAATGGAAGCGTCTAGAAATGCTCCACGCAAAGCGTTAAAAACAAGCAGCGCAGCGACGGCAGTTCATCTGTGTGCGTTCGGCACAGCTCCCGCCGCAGAGGCTCATGGGAGACGGCCGGAGACATCGCTCTGGAAGGGGCCCCGGAGGGACAAACTCGAGCAGACAAGAAACCAGTCGCCTCTCCTGCGGGAAGATTCTCCCGCTGTGGAAAGATGAGGCGGCACAGGGTGTCCACGCCACCTCCTGGACCAGACGGAAGAGTGTCGGGAAAAGCTCTCGATGAACCAACCAGATTCTCTCCGCACATGGAGTTCAGAAAGCCTTCGCACGCCTTCTAGTGACGGAGGTCAGTGTCATCGTGAGCCAAGAGCTACTTCTGAAGCCAGAGAGACACGTATTCAAATGACAGACAGGTACAGGCGCCCCTCTCGGGTTCCTCTCTACCTCCTGCCTCTACATGCTCCGCTCTCTTTCCCAAATCAAAAGCAGACCGCGGTGTTCAGGGTTAGATGTAGCTCCCTCACACCTCCGTCTGCAGGTCGATGATGTCTTGGCCCATGAGAGGGATGGTTGCTCCAGCCTTCTCCCACTCCACGGCCTGAAGATCCAGAGGCGACGCCTGCAGAGGCTCCATGTCCTTCCGGACCCATGCCGGAGGAGACGCCTGCGTCCGGCTCATGCTCTCCCAGGAACGGTCCATCGCTCCCTGCTGCTTATCCTGGAAAGAGACGTCGGGGATAGAGTTAGAGACGGCACAGTCGGCAGAGAGTGAGACAGGCGGTGGAAAGACCGGCACACTTACGCTATGGTTTGTCTTGTCACTTCCAGCTGAGGAAACACTCCATCTGACAGACTGTGGAGAGAAAAGAGCGTTAGTCTAAAGTCTCCTGCAGAAAGCATGCAGCGTTCGGGACACACGTGAGCGTGTGGTTCGGCGCTCACCTTGCTGTCGGAGGCCGGAGACTCCCGGTCCTTCTCAGCGTGATGCATCTTTCTGTTCAGGTCCTGGAACATGTTCTGATGGCGCTTTCGCGTGTGCATGATTTTCTACATGAGAGAGAAAGGAACGCTTAATGCGGTGCTGCTGCAAATTCAACTAACTCTTCAACACTCACTGAAAGCAAGTAATTACCTCAAAATCCAGTTCTGCGTAACGAGATTTCTGCCTCTGTGAGAGTGAAACAGACAAACTTTAGTGTCACATGATCAATCAGTGTGTATTTCATGAGACGAGGAGTTCAGGGAGGCGTTAGCAGGAGTGAGTGGCGTCTCTTACCCCCTCGCTGACCTCCAGAGAGCTCATGGACAAGGTGGAGATGGTTTCGCTCTTGGACATCATGGAGTTCATGGAGTCGAAGGTGTCTCCGAGGCTGCTGGTCACATGGCTCTCGCTGGAGATGTTGTGGATGTTCTGAATGGGCGAGTCGCGCTCGGAGTACGATACGCTGACCCGGTCGGCAGGGAGAGTTTTCACAGCGTAGGCGGCTTGCGGTTCGGCGAAGGCTCCACTCAGATGCATGAGCCGGGCCTGCGGGAGCTCGGTGCTGATGCTGTACTTGCCGGAGCCGCTGGAGTCGTCTTTGGGTTTGGCGCGGAGGGTGGAGGTGGTGTTGGGCAGGAGAACATAACCGCTGCCGTCCGGACAGCCGCTCTCGGCCTGAGCGAGGGCCAGATCCACGTCCAGCTGCTTGAAGAGCTCGCTGTCACACACGTACACGGGTTTGCCACAGGACGGGTCGACCCCGCGCCCCTTCTCTCTCCGCAGGGTGAGCGTGTGGCTGGAGTACTCGGGAACCGGGGGAATGTGGCTCTTTCCGCTGGGGTTAAGCGGAAGGGTGTGGAAGTTTGGGCCGAGGGGCAGGGGGAGCTGAGGAGGGGGCATCTTCTCCTCGGAAGAGCTCTTCATTCCACCTGAAGTTAGGAGGAGAGACGGGTGAGCGCGTGCAAGTCCAACACTGTGAACTGACTGTAAACACACATCAGGTTTCTTGCTGTGTGGTTTGTTTGCAGTGTGTGATTCTCACCTGGTCGGTTCGAGTCGCCGTCCTTCTCAAAGTCAGACTGCACACAAGAAAGAAAGATGAGAAATTATAGAAATCAATACATGAACGCTGATGTTTGCATGTCAGAGGCAGGAGAGGTTGCGTGTGAGCTCACCGTGAGCTGCGTGTGTCCGTTCTGCAGAGAGCTGCCGGAATCGCCATTCCCGTCGTCTTTACGGTCCACCACACGGCACTTCACCGCCTCCTGAACCTCTCTGCGCAGGATGCAGTGCACCATGACAATGATGAATCCCTCCAGGGAGTCGAAGACAGCGAAGAGGATCTGGAAGAGTGCGGAGCGGCGGTCGGTGATGGCCAACACAGCCGACATCCAGGTCAGCGCGAGAAGAGGCAGAACCACACAGGAGCTCCACAGCGACGCCCTGCAGGACAGCGCATTTAACACAACCGCCGGCTGATGTGTGTGTGAGACCGGTGTGTGATTGGGAGCGTTTCTTACCCAGCTCTCTCTTTCAGCTTGACGTCTGTGATGCCGTCCTTGGACACGAGCTTGTTGAAAACCAGAATGCCAATCACCATGTTGACCTGAAAGCACAGAGCGAGACATCAGTGAGCGCTCAACCCTGCGTGATGCAGTAATGAAGCCGTGAGCGTGAGCGGCTCTCACCAGAACGACAGCAGCCGCCGGACCCACGAACGAGTACAAGAGCCCGCCCTCGAGAGACAGCCAGCAGCTGGTGGAGGAGAGACACCAGCGTTACTCTCACACACACACATGCAAAGAGAGAGAGACAAGAACGGATATGGTTGAGCAAACACTCACTAGTTGACGGTGCCGTAGCCTTGGGCTTTGGTGAAGCCGACAGAAACAGCGACGACTAAAGCGGGCAGACCTGAGAGAGACCAGAGAACGAGAGTTAGGCACCATCGCAACACACTGCAGCACAATCCACAGCCGCGGCTCACACACACACACTCACCCCAGCCCAGGCACAGGAAGCGCTTGCGGATGATGCGGTTGCGCAGGCGGCCCGTCACGGCCATGTAGGACTGCCACGCCTCCGTCAGCACCCAGCAGAACGACGACAGGAAGAAGAAGTGCAGCAGCGCCGCCACCAGCGTACACATGACCTGAGAGACACAGCCAAGAGGTGAGCGCGTGCCGTCAGAGCTGAGCAGGGGTCAGGGTCAGGGGTCAGGGGTTAGGGTCAGGGGTCAGGGCTCAGCTCACCTTGTTGCGCACTTGCGTTTGACTGATCAGAATGAGGGCGTTGGAGCAGATGATGGACAGACAGAAGTTGATCAGGATCACTGAACGCTCGGAGCGAATGTACCTGAGAAGAAACGGACAGTCGTGAATCCTCTGGGATCCGGAGCCTCGAGGGCTTTATAACAACCGTTCTTTAATGATCAGAGGCTCACACATCTAACTGACTCTCAATAAAAGAAAGAAAGGCAATGTTGCACAGTATAAATATACATATGTTTAAGAAAGGGAACATCATATATAAGGATTAATAAAGAGTTTAATCAAAAAATGAATAATATCAGTCAGCCAATCAGAGGTCAAGCATCTTGGTAAGTTTCTTACTTCCAGACGGAGACGTAGATGATGATGAGGAGGAGGAGGGTGAGGGACGACACCCCGCATCCCACAATCATCGTAACCGACGGTAACAGAGACCTATCCATGTTCTGCAGAGAAACACAGTAACGTTAGAACAGCGTGAACACACACACACACACTCATCTCCCTCAGGACAGAATGACTGGCAGAAACAGGGCAGCTCGTATGAAGGAGACGTGAAGGTGAGAGACGCTCCACATCCCCTCACTGCTGCTCCACATTAGCACATTCAAACGTGTGTGTGTGTGTGTGTGTGTCCTGCAGGTGGACAGTTTCCACCTCTGAAGTTATTAGTGTGACACACTTCACACGCCTGAGGACACACACACACACAGTATGAACACACACACACACACACACACACACACAGTATGAATGTGCTACATTATTCCACCTTCATTTGCCCTTGAAGAAGAATTAAACATTTGATTATAGTTCCTCAATTAAAACACACA
>JAWRVZ010000403.1:140000-150000 GCA_037043235.1 Rhodeus uyekii | reverse complement strand
AAAATAAAAGGGCATGAAGAAAACATTCATCCATTTAAGTGTGTGTGTGTGTGTGTGTGTGTGTGAGAGAGAGTGTGTGTGTGTGTGTACCTCTGTAAGGACAGGATGGGACCCAGATTTCTGTAGAGAACGATCCCGGTGACAAACCCAGTGCTCTGCTCAGCATCTACACACACATTCAGAGCAGCATTAGCCTCAGAACACAGAACACACACCTGAGAGTGTGTGTGAGCGAGTGTGTGTGTGAGCGAGTGTGTGTGTACCTGGCACATCTAGACTCAGGGCGTTGCGGGACACAGTGATTTTCTCCTCTGAGTTGCGCACCCAGTCGATCATCCCGCGCCAGCCCTTCAGAGGGAAGCTGACGTCGGCGGTCATGGCTCGCGGACGCTTCTGCACGCTCAGCTCTGAAGAGACAGCAGGAAACACGTCACACACACACACACACAGGTGTTTCTGTGGCCAGCCGTATTCGAGACCCGTCTGACACTCACCCAGATTCTCAGTGACCTCATAGATGTCCTGGAAATCTCTCATCTGACGGCCGATCATGTCAATGAAGTTCTCGACCAGACTGAAGAACTCCTTGATGTTTGCGCCCATCTGCAGCAGAACAAGAGCGAGCGCATGAATGGCGTGCGACTGAGTCATCAGTGTGTGTGTGTGTGTGTTAGAGCTGTGTTAGTACATCTCTGACGTGTGTGTGTGTAGGAGCGTGAGGTGTTTGCGTTGTCTGCGGACACAGATTGGCGTGTGGGCGCACTCGATTTCTCTGTTTCTTTATTTGGTATGAAGACACAATGTGAGAGGACTCATCAGTTTCAGAGAAAATCACACACACACTCACCAGTTGAGCTTCGTCCCATTTCTCCCTGTGCGTCTCATGCAGTAAGTTGCTGATGGTGTGAGCGTAATTCTGTGGGTCAGACAGTGAAAGGTTATTAGATCAGATCACGTCAGCAGGACATGCTTTGCTCGAGCCGACAGTGCCGTACCTCCACGTCTGCGCTGCTCAGGCTCATCTTTGAGCCGCGGAAGATCTCTGTGCTGTTCCTCAGGACCTCCATCACCGCCAGCAGGTCACCGCTGTACTTCGTGCTGTCGGCCGAAACCGTCCGGAGTTTGGACAGCACCGTCGACACGCCGTCCGCCATCTGCCCGCTCTGAGACCGGGTCACGTGATCGCGCGTCTGCGGAGAGAGGGTTAGGGTTAGGACGCTCAGGAGTTCAGCCTCAAACCTTAAGCCAGGATTCACACACAGTACGAGTGTTTGGTTGCTGGCGCTCACCAGAGTCTGGATGTTCTGGAACTCCTTGGAAACGCATTTGATGTGTGTTGGGTTCTCCCAGAAGGCCAGACCGACGGCGTCCAGCGTGCACCTGCGGAGGATCAGGCCCGTGGCATCGGAAGGGCAGGGCACAGCTGCCGTGTCGCCCGCCGCCGTTTTCTTCCACACCACACTGCCGTAATTCTCCTCTCCGCAGATCTCATGAGGCTCTGAGAAACACAGTTGTTAAACACTTACATTTGCTGAATCAAAACTGCTGCGTCCGTCACTGCACATAAAGCATGTGGATGGAGCATTCACCTGGGCACCGCTTCTCATTGCAGTTCCTCTCCTCTGTTTTATCCCCGTTGCAGGCGTTTCCACCAAAGAAAGGTCCGTCGCACACTCTCTGTCTGAGCTGATGCCCTCCACCACACGACTTACTGCAGCTGCCCCACGAGCTCCACTGCTGCCACCTCCCGTCCACTAGAGGGCGATGACACACATGAGTATATTTCACATAAACACATGTGGGCAGAAACACTCTCTGGTGAGGAATACTGTACCTGGGCAGTCTCTGAGGAAGCAGTTGCTGGTTTCTAGCCATGGTCCTCTGCACTCGGAGCCCCCGTACGAGGGGCCGTTACACTCACGCATCCTCTGCATCGTCCCATTAGAGCAGGAGGAGGAGCAGGGCGTCCACGCTGACCACTCGTTCCAGGAGCCGTCCACTAGGAGCAGGGAAGAGAGAAGTTGTTATTGAAAGGGCTTGAGTTATCGAGGCGTGTGCTGCCATCTGGTGCTGAGATCTGGAACAGCGAGGCTGAGATTACTGACCTGGGCAGACGGCGATGTTGCAGAACTTGGTTTGTTTGGCAGGTCCGCGGCAGGGTTGCCCGCCGTTCCGAGGCTGTTTGCAGGTGCGGACGCGATCACGGTATCCACGACCACATGTGGACGAGCACAAGCTCCAGGGCGCCCATTCGTCCCACAGTCCATTCACTGCACACACAGCACTGTTAGTCAGCCGCTCACCCGGCACATAAACCACTGAGTATTGACGGTGCATGTTTGATTTGAAGTACCTGGGCAGACGACGGTGTTGTTGCATGGTCGATTCTCTCTCAAAGGGCCGGTGCACTGGGCGTTGTGAGCGGACGTCATGCAGGAGCGCGTGCGCGTTTGCCAGCCTTCGCCACAGCTCACAGAGCACTCGCTCCACGAGGACCAGGTGTCCTGCTGCGTCTCTTCTGCGCACAGGAGCACAACACAGGGTCAGATTCAGCACAACACTTCACCTGCTCCACACTGCTGTCTTTAGTAGGGTTGCCATGCAGACACACACCTTTCTGAGGAGCCTGATTCGCCAGGATGGTGCCGTCAGAATCCCGCCGCTGGCCGATGATGGAGCGCAGGCCTTGACTTCTCTGCCGAACTTGACCTGCACAAATCAACACCTGTAAGACCCGACAGCATCTCTCATTCACTGCGGGACACACATTTATGGGCAAGGAACTGACCGATGCAGGGCTGAGGGTTGCAGGCGCGTCCCTCCTCAACGACGCCCTCACAGACGCCATCCTCCGGCTGGCACGCGCGGCTGCGCACCTGGACTCCTCCGCCACACTCGTTACTGCACTCGGACCAGCGGCCCCACCCACTCCAGCCTCCTGAAACACATCACGCACACACACTTCACATCTCTGGACGGGTAAGTGGATGATGAGTAATGCAGAGGAGGAGGAGATGATGAGTCATGATAGTGCTGACATCTGCTGGGCAACCGCTGCACACACACTTCAACCGCTGCACACACACTTCAACCGCTGCACACACACTTCACCAGCACAATAGAGCTGGCAAATCTGCCTTATGGGCAATCGATGCGGCATTGTTTTGTCATGAGTGTAGGTTATATGTGAAAGAGGCTGGCGCTATAACAGCAGGGGAACGTCTCTCAGACAAACACACACTTCTGAACCTTTACTAAACAAAAACGGCCAAATGCCAGGACGCGGCATGACCATTTGAAAGGGTGAATTGCCTCTAACTCTCGAGGTGCTCTTTGGATGTGGTGCTTTTGGAGCCCAGTGGGTTGCTATGCCAACCTCAGGCATGGGCATCGATTGCTTTTGCAGAGGCTCGGGGCGCACAGCTGCTCCCGCACAACCACACTCACATTCAGTTCTCTATTCAGAAGCACATACAAATTTGCTTGCAAATTTCACCAAACTAACAGGTTGCTGCACACACACTTACGCATGATCTCTGCGTCGCGGCTGCTGTCTCTGGTGTTGGGCGAGCACTTCTCGCTGTAGACGCCGCCCCTGTAACAGCCACCCGACTTCCTCTTGGGCGGCTCCCAGCACTGGCAGGGGGTCATCATGATGCCGCAGGGGTTTCCGTGGGTGCTGGTCGCCAGACAGTCTTCCAGCCACTGGCACAGCATCTCGCAGGCTGGCATGCTTGGGTTCCGCTTCCCTACCACCAGAAACTCAGCGTTGAACTGGCTGCCCTCGTCACTGCCCTCATCTTCCTCCGCGGGCTCCGTCCCGAGACGTGGCGTGGCCTTCCGCACCTGCAGGAACTGCTTGCTGGACTCCAGGTATGCCACCGCGGAGGAAGCGTCGCACAGGCGCACCACCTCGTCGAAGCTCTCCATGCCCAGGTACGTGCGCGAGGTCTCCAGGAAGGAGTCGAACTGGAAGGTTCGGATCTGTCGAGGGGTGCAGGTCTCGGTCGGCTTGGTGATCTTCATGTAGACGGTGTAGCGGCGAGGATCGGGGTTCTGCAGGGTCCAGGAGCATGGCGACGACGGCAGGGCGGTCTTGGAGGAGAACACGCCGAAGAAGCGGCTCTGCTCCAGCGTGCCACAGGTGGGAGAGGCCGGGCCGGAGGGCGTGGAGGTGCCCGGGCAGAACATCACACACACACAAGCGCACAGCGCCAACGGGATGAACCGCCACTCCATCTTCTCTCTTCAGGAGGAACCGTTAATAGGACTTCAGATGAACTGCTCGGGGTTCAGGTTTGATCTGTTCGCTGTGAGGAATACGGACGGAGGGCTTGATTCTTCACTGGATTGATCGGGTCATATCTGTGGGAAAAGCAGAGGGGATTCGGAGTTAGTGCTGGAGAAATCAGAGTCATAATGCAGCAGGCCTGCCGTCTGAATCATATCTGTGTTTGAGAGCTGTGCCCTCCATTAGCATTACTGTGCATTCGAGAGAGACCCGTCAGAGTTCTGCCGCTAATGCGCACACTGCCATCACACTCAGACTATAATTGCAGTGCCCTTCACAGGAATCTCTCGTTCTCTGCTGCCCACGCTTTCACACGTGGCACAGACGATTGCGTCAATCTGACGTGCATGAAGACTCAGCTCGCACCCACGGAAGTTCAGACTCAGAGCGAGAGGAGGATGTTTCCGCAGAAACGCTCGCCCCTCCCTCACTGAATGCAGAACTTTCTCTCGGAGTGCTGTTGCCATGACTACAGGTGCCCGGATCCGCTGTGTGCGGACCTCCGTTCCTGAACTCCTGGCACAGCTCTCTCTTTCACTCAAAGACACTCAATCAGCAGCGAGAGAGAGAGAGAGAGAGAGAGACAGAGAGAGAGAGAGAGAGAGAGAGAGAGATTGAGACAGAGCGAGACAGAGATGGAGAGAGAGAGAGAGACAGAGAGAGACACGCAGAGCCATCTTCTTCATCATCAGCTTCCTCTTTCTACTGATAATGTGGAACTAAAGCGAACTGCAGCTGGACAGTTGAAGTAAATAAAGTGCTGCTGTGTTTCGTCTCCAGTAACAGCGAGTCACTAAAGCACGTGTGATTTCTGCACCGGAAACTATGGACTCGCCACATAATAATGCTTCAGCATCCTCATCCTCATCCTCTCTTCATCCCTGAAACACATTACATCTGCAGTGATGATGACAGATGAGTGAGAGTCGAGAGGAAGAGTGAGAGTCGGGAGGAAGAGTGAGAGTCGGGAGGAAGAGTGAGAGTCAGAGAGAGAGAAGCATGAGCAGATGAGAATCAGCAAAGCCTCATGAACTCCCGGCGCTCTGAGACACTCAAACACTGAGACTCTGTTCAATCCTGGGAAAGTCTGAGACACGCAGAGCTCTGCCAAACACAGCCATCTGCTCAGAGCTCACACACACACACACACACACAATCACTCATTTATGACACACACCTGCAGGAAGAAAACATGAATCTACATGATGACAGAATGAGATCAGCTGTGCATTCAACACATTCAGCGATCGATCGGTTTGCAGAGAGATGCAAGACAACAACACACACTCATGTTTCGCTCCATGCAAACAATCACACATGCCAGTCAGTGCGCGCGCACAGTTGAGCCGCTCCTCGTGCACGCGCTGCAGGCATGATCATCCAAACTCTGAAAAACACAACAAGTTTTCGGCGAAACACTCGAAGCTGATGAAAGATTCAAACTGAGCGAGTGTTTCCTGAAAGCGGCTCAAACACTCTCGCGCTGCTCTTCAGAACTTTCCTCGAGATCCTGCTGCGATAAACAGCTTATATTCTGCTTATACTTATATATCATATATTCTGCTGTTCACATATAATCTACATATATATTATAAATTCTGCTGTTAATATCAGAAAAGGTTTGCAAAGCTCAAAAGTTGTTTTCTTCACAATACAAGACAAAAAGCGTAGCGTGAGATCAGCGTTTCAGCACCGCGGACAGCGACACACTCCAGCAGCAGCATCCCAACATCCATCCTTCCCTCCATCCCTCCATCATCCATCCCTTCATCCATGCATCCCTCCATCCATCATCCATGCATCCCTCCATCCACCATCCATCCCTTCATCCCTCCATCCCATCATCCAGTCTGCACAGCATCCTCGTACACACGTGCGTTCAGCAAACAGGAGCGCTTCTGTTACCTGAGAGTTACTCGAGCGAGTGAAACAAGCGCTGCATCCGACAGTCTCTCAGTCTTCCGCGGGAACTCTGGGATCCGGAACTCTGGGATCCGGAACGCTGGGATCCGGAACTCTGGGATCGGGAACGGGTCCACTCGTCCCGGGGATCAGTCCAAGTTTCGGTGCACTTCACTTCCACAAGCGCAACGGCACAAAGCGACTCTGATCAAACTCCAGAGAGTTTACTACCAACCTCTTCCACTGCTGCTGTATTCCAGTGAGAGCGACTCGCGCAAAGATCGACCGCGGAGGTCCGGAGGCTCGCTCAGGCTCTTCTCCCGTCGCGGTTGGTACTTGTACTCTCGGCTTCGGAGTCTCGCTGCTTGTGGTCTGAAGTGTCGGAGTCGGAGTGGCGTGTGGCCTCCTCGCGCTGCCTTATAAAGCCCCTCCACCCTGCGTGGATCGCGCGCACCGCTGAATGAGGCAGCGCGCGGGGGAGAGCGCGTGCGTGTGCGTGTGTGTGCGCGCGCTGGACACAGAGGAGAGGAAAGTGCGCACACACACGCACACACACACACACACGCACACACACACACGCACAACAACGCAGGACCGGAAAGAGAGACTTCACTTTCTCTCACTGACAGCGCGCGTTACATCAGCAGATTACCAGCACTGATCACTGATACACACAGCACAACTACACAACACTGATCACTGATACACACTACACAACTACACAACACTGATCACTGATACACACAGCACAACTACACAACACTGATCACTGATACACACAGCACAACTACACAACACTGATCACTGATACACACAGCACAACTACACAACACTGATCACTGATACACACAGCACAACTACACAACACTGATCACTGATACACACTACACAACTACACAACACTGATCACTGATACACACAGCACAACTACACAACACTGATCACTGATACACACTACACAACTACACAACACTGATCACTGATACACACAGCACAACTACACAACACTGATCACTGATACACACTACACAACTACACAACACTGATCACTGATACACACAACACAACTACACAACACTGATCACTGATACACACAGCACAACTACACAACACTGATCACTGATACACACAGCACAGCTACACAACACTGATCACTGATACACACAACACAACTACACAACACTGATCACTGATACACACAACACAGCTACACAACACTGATCACTGATACACACAGCACAACTACACAACACTGATCACTGATACACACAGCACAACTACACAACACTGATCACTGATACACACAGCACAACTACACAACACTGATCACTGATACACACAGCACAACTACACAACACTGATCACTGATACACACAACACAACTACACAACACTGATCACTGATACACACAGCACAGCTACACAACACTGATCACTGATACACACAGCACAGCTGCACAACACTGATCACTGATACACACTACACAACTACACAACACTGATCACTGATACACACAGCACAGCTACACAACACTGATCACTGATACACACAGCACAGCTGCACAACACTGATCACTGATACACACAGCACAGCTGCACAACACTGATCACTGATACACACAGCACAGCTACACAACACTGATCACTGATACACACAGCACAACTACACAACACTGATCACTGATACACACTACACAACTACACAACACTGATCACTGATACACACAGCACAACTACACAACACTGATCACTGATACACACAGCACAACTACACAACACTGATCACTGATACACACAACACAACTACACAACACTGATCACTGATACACACTACACAACTACACAACACTGATCACTGATACACACAGCACAACTACACAACACTGATCACTGATACACACAACACAACTACACAACACTGATCACTGATACACACTACACAACTACACAACACTGATCACTGATACACACAGCACAACTACACAACACTGATCACTGATACACACAGCACAACTACACAACACTGATCACTGATACACACAACACAACTACACAACACTGATCACTGATACACACTACACAACTACACAACACTGATCACTGATACACACAGCACAACTACACAACACTGATCACTGATACACACAGCACAACTACACAACACTGATCACTGATACACACTACACAACTACACAACACTGATCACTGATACACACAGCACATCTACACAACACTGATCACTGATACACACAGCACAACTACACAACACTGATCACTGATACACACAACACAACTACACAACACTGATCACTGATACACACAACACAGCTACACAACACTGATCACTGATACACACAGCACAACTACACAACACTGATCACTGATACACACAACACAACTACACAACACTGATCACTGATACACACAACACAGCTACACAACACTGATCACTGATACACACAGCACAACTACACAACACTGATCACTGATACACACAGCACAACTACACAACACTGATCACTGATACACACAGCACAGCTGCACAACACTACTGATCACTGATACACACAACACAACTACACAACACTGATCACTGATACACACAGCACAACTACACAACACTGATCACTGATACACACAGCACAGCTGCACAACACTGATCACTGATACACACAACACAACTACACAACACTGATCACTGATACACACAACACAGCTACACAACACTACACAACACAACCACACCACTGATCAGCCGATACACACAACACAACTACACAACACTACACAACACAGCTACTCAATACTACACAACTACACTACACAACTACACCACTGATCAGCCAATACACACAGCACAATTACACAATACTACACAACACAACTATTCAATACTACACAACACAACTACACCACTGGTCACTGATACACACAACACAGCTACACAACACTACACAACCACACCACTGATCACGGATACACACAACACAACACAACACAACACTACACAACCACACCACTGATCACTGATACACACAGCACAACTACACAACACAGCTACATCACTGATCACTGATACACACAGCACAGCTACACAACACTACACAACACAGCTACATCACTGACCAGCCGATACACACAACACTACACAACTACACCACTGACCAGCCGATACACACAGCACAACTACACAATACTACACAACACAACTACTCAATACTACACAACTACACAACACAACTACACCATTGATCAGCGATACACACAATATAACTACACAATACTACACAACACTACACAACACAACTACACCACTGATCAGCCGATACACACAACACAACTATACAATACTACTACACAATAAACCTTTTCAATACTACACAATGCTACACATCACAACTGCACAATATAACAGATAACCAGCACTGATCTGTGATCAGCCGATCGACACAACACAACTGCATAACAGTACACAATACAACTACACAATATAACACAATACATCTACACAGTATATCACGATACAACTACACAATACAACTACACAATATAACACAATTCAACTACACAGTATATCACAACACAACTACACAATATAACACAATACAACTATACAATATAACACAGCTACATAATATGACACAATATAACACAATATAATTGCAAAACATTGTACAATAACAAATTATAGTATGAGTGTGTGTGTAATTGTGAGTGTATGTGTGAAAGTGTGTGTGTGTATGTGTGTGAGTGAGTGAGTGAGTGTATGTGTGTGTGTGTGTGTGAGTAAGTGAGTGAGTGAGTGTAT
>JAWRVZ010000403.1:130000-137500 GCA_037043235.1 Rhodeus uyekii | reverse complement strand
GGAGGAGATCCGGCAGGATGAGAGAGATCACAGGACGGAGGAGAGAGGAGCTGTGATCTCTTGTGTTTCAGCAGCAGTCGTCCATGACTTCATGCTTGTTTGTTTATCTTTGAGGTAAAGTTACGTTCACACCTCCTTCTTCCCTTCTTTAAATCTATTCTGCTTTCCTCCATGTTCTTCTCTCTTTAGTGAGTAATGTTCCCGTTTGATCAAACTCACAATGAAAACTACCTGTAATAGTATCTCAGTTTGTAAATGATCATGAGCATCTGCTTCTCCTGTTGTTAGAGAAGATAAAAACGTCTCTCGTCTCTTCCAGCATCATGAGCTGCACATCTGTCCAAAAATACACTGATCCTAATAAGTGTTTTAATGCACCATTATTCTGGATGAGGTCCGATGTGAAGAGGAGGACATGATACTCTGAGTCCTTCATCATAACCCTGCTGTCTGTCTGTCTGTCTGTCTGTCTGTCCTCCAGCTGTGCGTCATTCATATTCACGCTGATCCCAGCAAATCCCCAAGACACGGATCTCATCGGTCTTTTTTAAGATCTCGAGAGGGTTTATGTCATGCCGACTCTAAAGAAAGATCTCTGTCACAGCTCACAAAGACACTTCAGGTCACACACAGTGCGAGAGACACACAGGAAGGAGGAGAGGAAGCCGGATGAAAGTGATGTTGAGATGGAAGCAGTTCAGATGCATCGATCCGAGCGAGAGCTTCATCTGACCTTCACCAGCCCGCTAACCTGAACACACTCGCTGAACACAGAGGATGGGTGGAGAGATGAGTGGAGAGATGAGTGGAGAGATGAGTGGAGAGATGGATGAAGAGATGGGTGGATGGAGAGATGGATGGAGAGATGGATGGATGGAGAGATGGATGGAGAGATGGATGAAGAGATGGGTGGAGAGATGGGTGGAGAGATGCAGAGATGGAGAGATGGATGGAGAGATGGATGGAGAGATGGGTGGATGGATGGATGGAGAGATGGGTGGAGAGATGGATGGAGAGATGGATGGAGAGATGGGTGGATGGATGGAGAGATGGGTGGAGAGATGGATGAAGAGATGGATGGAGAGATGGGTGGATGGGTGGATGGAGAGATGGGTGGAGAGATGAGTGGAGAGATGGATGAAGAGATGGGTGGATGGAGAGATGGATGGAGAGATGGATGGATGGAGAGATGGATGGAGAGATGGGTGGAGAGATGGATTGATGGAGAGATGGATGGAGAGATGGGTGGGTGGATGGATGAGTGGAGAGATGGATGAAGAGATGGGTGGAGAGATGGATGGAGAGATGGGTGGAGAGATGGATGAAGAGATGGGTGGATGGATGGATGAGTGGAGAGATGGATGAAGAGATGGGTGGAGAGATGGATGAAGAGATGGATGGAGAGATGGATGAAGAGATGGATAGAGAGATGGATGAAGAGATGGGTGGATGGATGGATGAGTGGAGAGATGGATGAAGAGATGGGTGGAGAGATGGGTGGAGAGATGGGTGGAGAGATGGATGAAGAGATGGATGGAGAGATGGATGAAGAGATGGATGGAGAGATGGGTGGAGAGATGGGTGGAGAGATGGGTGGAGAGATGGATGGATGGAGAGATGGATGGATGGAGAGATGGGTGGATGGTTAGGAGTGAGTGATGACGGACAGACGCCAGTGGGAAATGTGTCCAGGACAGTTTGGATGTCGCAGGATCTTTGGTGCCGCAGAGACTCAGGATCTCAATCCGTGTTCTGATTATTGAGAATCATCTCAGAGATTTTCACTGAATCTCCCAGAATTCAACACTGCAGTTTGTGGAACTCAAAACAAGATTCAAATCCACTTTACCAACACATGCTGACAGATACTAATCAACCAGAGCTCTCTCGCTCTCTTTCTGACAGAAGAGAGAGACTGAAAGAAAGGAGAGATGGAGAGAGAGAGAAAGAGAGAGAGAGAGGGGGAGAGACAGAGGGGGAGTGTTTTGGTTTGTATTCCCCTGATGTGATTCAGTAAATGAACTGAGAGAAGTGAATGAGAGATTCATTAGAGTCGTAATTAACTGGCGGACTCATTTCATCTGAACAAACTGATCTATTAGAAACCAGGAACAGAATGAGACAACACACACACACACACACACACACAGGGACACACACACACACACACACACACACACACGGACAACCCTAACCCTCACATTAACCCTAACAGAAGCCACACACACATCCAAAAACTGTGTTTTTTTAGGTTTAGATCACTGATTTATCCCCCAAATATTGTTAAGTAGGTACAAACACACACACACACACACACACACACACACACACACACATTCTCACGCACGTACACTCAAAAACACGCACACACAGATTTCACCGATCATGCTGCTAATGAGAAAGAGACACACACACTCACACGGGAGAATCATCAAGATTCAAGGATTCACCTTTAGACAAACAGAAGAAAGAGACACAAAGAGACAAATCAAAAGAGAGAGAGAGAGAGAGAGAGAGAGAGAGACAGGTTCTGTGCTTCAGCTGCACTTCCTGTTAGTCCAAATATGGGTCGCAGGAACTGAGGTGAGGAAGAATGAGTCAGCGCCTCCTCCCACTGCTGTGTGTGTGTGTGTGTGTGTGTGTGTGTGCGCTGCAGGAATACAGACGCAACAGAATGAGAAGAAAAACACTAAACAAGAGAAGCTGCGAGAGCAGAAGAATCAGCTAAACATTGATCATCTTCAGTCACTGCATGCAAACACCATCATATTCATCTTTATTCAACACTCAGACTCATATTTACCAGGAGAACAACACTGGATACAGTTCACACTGACGTTCTGCATCATTAACATGAACTCATGCTGAAATATTCCTCTACAGCGTTTATTAATCTTGGTTAATCAGTGTTCACTGAAGCATCATCGTTTCACACGGACTGAGAGAGAAAGAGGAGCCGCAGTAATGAGTAAAGAGAACGAGCGCTTCAAAACCAAGAGAATCTGCCGAACTAACAATCAACTTTACGAACTGATGGAGAAATGCTGAGAGAAATGTGTCGCTGTTCGCTGGAACGCACTGATTAACATTAACTCAGTGTGAGTAATAAAACTAGACTGGTTTCTGATGGTCCGGCTCTAGACTGGTTTCTGATGGTCCGGCTCTAGACTGGTTTCTGCTGGTTTCTGCTGGTTTCTGCTGGTTTCTGCTGGTTTCTGAAGGTGAAGTTCTCCAGAAACAGACAGAAAGTGCCAAAGACAGACGGGGATTCCTGAGGCACAGCTGGACACGCCCACTCTCGTCTGTCGGCCAATCACAGAGCATCTCCGTCTCGTTTCCTGCCTCATTTACATTTTCATGATAGTGTCAGAACTGGAAGAGATTCTACATTCACAACGGATAATAACATGGTGCATTTCATCAGCATGTAATATAGTATGAAAGCTTATGGCATAAAGAGAGGAACATTTACAAACGAAACAAGACATTAAAGAAGTGTTTCCTCATCAGGGTTGAGTGTAAGCAGCTAAGATGACTCTAACATCACTGAAGAATCATAGTGAGATATTAATATTCATTGACACACAGGAATATATGCCATACAATCTGGAACAGCTGTGTGATTATTATTAGATGGTGATTGTGATTATTATTAGATGGTGATTGTGATTATTATGAGATTGGCCAGAGACAGGTGTGATTCAGGTAAGGACTCAGAAGTGAAGAACTGCATGGTGGCGTGTGAGTGATCACCCATCAGACGCTTCACCCAGACGCACTGCAGCGCTCGACGGACGCCAGCGGAGATCACAGCACTTTCGTTGCAGGTTTATCATGAAGCTCAAGCTGTGAAGGTTTGATGTTTCAGCATCAGATCAGCGACGACTGAGCAAAGAATTAAACACATGAATCACTGAAACACCAGCAGAATGTGCTGCTCCGTGCCAGCTTCACCAGACCAGCAAGCATGACTCCACCCACCTGACCACCTAACCCGCTCGACTCCACCCGCATGTCTACACCCGCACGACTACACCCGCACGACTACACCCGCACGTCTACACCCGCACGTCTACACCCGCACGACTACACCCGCACGTCTACACCCGCACGACTACACCCGCACGACTACACCCGCACGTCTACACCCGCACGACTACACCCGCACGTCTGCACCCGCACGTCTGCACCCGCACGACTGCACCCGCACGACTACACCCGCACGACTACACCCGCACGACTACACCCGCACGACTACACCCGCACGACTACACCCGCACGACTACACCCGCACGACTACACCCGCACGACTACACCCGCACGTCTACACCCGCACGTCTACACCCGCACGACTACACCCGCACGACTACACCCGCACGACTACACCCGCACGACTACACCCACCTGACCACCTAACCCGCTCGACTCCACCCGCATGTCTACACCCGCACGACTGCACCCGCACGTCTGCACCCGCACGTCTGCACCCGCACGACTGCACCCGCACGACTGCACCCGCACGACTGCACCCGCACGACTGCACCCGCACGACTGCACCCGCACGACTGCACCCGCACGACTGCACCCGCACGACTGCACCCGCACGACTGCACCCGCACGACTGCACCCGCACGACTACACCCGCACGACTACACCCGCACGTCTACACCCGCACGACTACACCCGCACGACTACACCCGCACGACTACACCCGCACGACTACACCCGCACGACTACACCCGCACGTCTACACCCGCACGACTACACCCGCACGACTACACCCGCACGACAACACCCGCACGACTACACCCGCACGACAACACCCGCACGACTACACCCGCACGACTACACCCGCACGACTACACCCGCACGACTACACCCGCACGACTACACCCGCACGACAACACCCGCACGACTACACCCGCACGACTACACCCGCACGACAACACCCGCACGACTACACCCGCACGACTACACCCGCACGACAACACCCGCACGACTACACCCGCACGACTACACCCGCACGACTACACCTGCACGTCTCCACCTGATGACTACACCTAAGGCACCTTAATATTTGTTTGTTTTCTTTTGTTGTGTTTTCTTTTTGTGTTTTGTTTGTGTTTTCAACAGCTTTTTCTCGTTCTGTTTGTTTGCTTGACCCGTCTTCCCTCTGTGCTTCTTAACCCTGCTATTACTAACGCTGATACATTTCCTAAATTTATTTTCCTATTGGTCTCTGGGATTTCCAGTCTGTTCTAAGCAAAGCAGAATTACTTCTATCACTATTCATCCAGGTCTCAAGCTCCTGGCCCTGACTGAGACCTGGCTCTGATCAGAGGACACTACCCACCTGCAGCCCTTCCCTTCTTCCCTTCTTCCCTCTTCCCTTCTTCACACACCCCTGGCCTGACTGGGAGGGGTGGAGGTTCAGGTCTGCTCATCTCCAGGGAATAGATCCATCTCTGTGTGACAACAGCTCATGTGAATCATATGCAATTACTATCACCAGCCCTATTAAAATTCATGTTGTAGTTGTTTATTGCTCCCCAGTTCAGCTAGGCAATTTGTTGGAGTTGTATGTGTTAGTCTCATGCTTCCCTGAGGATGGCACTTCTCTGGTAGCTGTTTAAGACTTCAACATCCATCTAGAGAAACCTCAGGCTGCTGACTTGCCTCGTCTGACTCACAAGAGTGTCTACCACCGTTTACTCACAAATGAAGCAACAACTTAGACCTCTTCACACACACACTGATCACTGCACACCTCAGATCAACCTCAACCTGGCTCAGGACACAACACACACTCCTCCACACAACACACACTCCTCCACACATCATGTTTCTGTGTTTGTACACTCACTCTCATTCTCCCGCCTAAAATCTGTGGTCGAAACCACTTCTCCTCCCTGTAATCAGCTCTCATCACTGATAAAGTGATCTAACACTTGCTTAAACAAGTCTTGCCCCATTTCATCATACCAGCCCATGCCAGCCCGTGCCAGTCCGTGCCCATCTGATGTTCCCTGTGAGTTTCGGTCTAAACCTCAGGGATGTGGAGAGGAAGAGACACAAATCTAAGACCCGATTGACCTTAATTTGTATCAGTCGCTCCTCTCTTCCTTCTCTGCAAATGCCTCTGATGCGAACATGACTTACAGCTAATTGATTTGACCTTGTTTTCTCTCCTTTTCATTCCCTGTTACCCAAACATCAACAATCTGACACACATTCCCCCCTGCTTCTGTCTGCTCTCAGAGGCAGAGATCTCCAAACTCATCCTTTCCCATCACTCTACTCTCGGTCGGCTTGATCCCCCAATCATCTCTTGATCAGGCCTTCCTCAACTGCTCCTCAACTCCTCGTCTCACTCTTGCTCTTCACTGGACTCTTGTAACTCTGTCTCTCGGCAGTTAAACCAGAAGAGTGGGGTTTATCCAGCCGAATCAAAAGTTCCAACATCTATATTAGCTAAAAGAGACCTGTGGCGCTCGAGCAGATCTGGCAGATCTCAAACCCAACGGGCAGCAGTTCAGCTCTATCTCTGTCTTCTGACGCATCACATAAACCTGAATATAGCGGAGTGTGTAACAGCCTGATGATTGTGTGTGTCGTCACAGCTCAGGATAGCCACTTATTTATAGTGACTGAACATCAACCTGAGATATGAGTGTTTCAACGGCAAACAAGAGGCAGGTTTAATAAGATCAGGCTCAGTCACGGGACTCCCACAGCACAGGAGAGCGTCAGCGTGTGACGCTCACAACATCAGAACACACACACCCCGCCGGACGATTCTCCGAACACGGGAAACACAACAAACTGTCTTTTAATGGAAGACGACGCAATCAAACTGTTTTCCTCACACAGCGCCTCATAAACACGACCAGAATAGATCAGATCTTCCCCAACATGTTAATCAGAGCATGTAAACAGGAGATGTTTTTCTGTGCCGTATGCTGATGTTCTGGATGAAGTCACTTACAGATGTGAGAGTGTGTGTGTGTGTGTGTGTGTGTGTGTGTGTGTGTTCGCGAGTTCATCAGGACTCATTTGCATATTTAGTTTTAGCACAAGCGTTCGTCTCTGTTGATGTTCAAAGCTTTCAGTATTAATAATTCCTCTCTTGCTCTTCATGCAGGTGAACTCAGTGACTCAATGTCAGTCTGAAACGAGTCGTTTCATCATCATCATCATCATCATCATCTTCATCATCATCATCATCATCATCATCATCATCTTCATCATCATTTACTCGCTCTGTTCGATCCTTCAAACCTCAGTGACTTTCTTCCTTCTTCAAAAGCACATATTGGAGCAAATGTTTTAACAAATCTTCTGTGTCAATGCAGATTCACCCGCATGAACTGAAATGATATTCTTATTCTTAGATTCAGAAACACACACACACACACACACACACATCCACGCACACTCACGCACACACACACACACGCACACTCACCCTTTCCATTATCATCAGGTACAAACACATCCTGC
>JAWRVZ010000403.1:120000-125000 GCA_037043235.1 Rhodeus uyekii | reverse complement strand
TTTTTCCACTATGGCTTTCAAAGTCTAAAAAAATATGATTTATTGAATTGAAAAGTATTGAAATGTGATAATAAAGTGCTCAGCCAAGTCAACCTTCTCAGCTAAATTGAATTACATATGTAAGAGTTAAAAAAACAACTATACAGTGTAGTGTGGGGCTATGAATATAAATGGGATATATATCTCCTTGTTGCCATGCAAGACTCTAAAGTGCCTTAGCATAGTTGAGGTGTTATATTATAACTTAGCTCCTTGGAACACATCAGATGCTTCAGCTACAAGTATTCAGAAAAGTTGTCACATTTTATTTTATTCATTAATGGAATCTATTACATAGTAATTGCAGGTGCCTTACATTCTTATGTAAGAACAACATAAAAAGTGCTCCCAAACAGGGAAAATCTCCTCTTTCTTGCTGGTTCCATCGCAAAAAGAAGCTCGAATCGAATGCCAAAAACAGCGCAATAAAGGGACCCAAAAACACAAAAAGCGAGGGACAATACATAGTGTTTCACTGCCGCTTTTACTTCGAGCTGCACTCAAACCTAGCGAATCCTTTCCTGAAGCAGTCACGTGGTACACCCGCTACGCGGGGCTTTAAACGTCAGCACTTACGTCACCAACACGCGCATCGACCCGCGGTTCATGAACCACTCATCAGATTACTCGGCACACGCTTTAGGGATTCGAACCGAGAAGCACATCACTAATTAACACTGCACGCCGTCTTCACTGCACAGCCCATTGAGTCCCTGCGTCACCGCCAGCCATATCCCGGACTGTCCAGTTTTCTATATCTCCTTGTGTGCTCAATAAACCTACTTTTACTTGCAACTGAATCCCGCCTGTGTTTGCATCCCGACACTCTCTCTCTCACACACACACTCAAACACATACACAAACTCTCTCTCACACACACACACACTCAAACACATACACAAACTCTCTCTCTCACACACACACTCAAACACATACACAAACTCTCTCTCACACACACACACACTCAAACACATACACAAACTCTCTCTCACACACACACACTCAAACACACACACAAACTCTCTCTCACACACACACACAAACACATACACAAACTCTCTCTCACACACACACACTCAAACACACACACAAACTCTCTCTCACACACACACTCAAACACATACACAAACTCTCTCTCACACACACACACTCAAACACATACACAAACTCTCTCTCACACGCACACACTCAAACACATACACAAACTCTTTCTCACACACACACACACACACTCAAACACACACACAAACTCTCTCTCACACACACACACTCAAACACACACACAAACTCTCTCTCACACACACACACTCAAACACATACACAAACTCTCTCTCACAGACACACACTCAAACACATACACAAACTCTCTCTCACAGACACACACTCAAACACACACACAAACTCTCTCTCACAGACACACACTCAAACACACACACAAACTCTCTCTCACACACACACACTCAAACACATACACAAACTCTCTCTCACAGACACACACTCAAACACATACACAAACTCTCTCTCACAGACACACACTCAAACACATACACAAACTCTCTCTCACACACACACACTCAAACACATACACAAACTCTCTCTCACAGACACACACTCAAACACATACACAAACTCTCTCTCACAGACACACACTCAAACACACACACAAACTCTCTCTCACAGACACACACTCAAACACACACACAAACTCTCTCTCACACACACACACTCAAACACATACACAAACTCTCTCTCACAGACACACACTCAAACACATACACAAACTCTCTCTCACAGACACACACTCAAACACACACACAAACTCTCTCTCACACACACACTCAAACACATACACAAACTCTCTCTCACAGACACACACTCAAACACACACACAAACTCTCTCTCACACACACACACACTCAAACACACACACAAACTCTCTCTCACACACACACACTCAAACACATACACAAACTCTCTCTCACACACACACACTCAAACACATACACAAACTCTCTCTCACACACACACACTCAAACACACACACAAACTCTCTCTCACACACACACTCAAACACATACACAAACTCTCTCTCACACACACACACTCAAACACATACACAAACTCTTTCTCACACACACACACTCAAACACATACACAAACTCTCTCTCACACACACACACTCAAACACATACACAAACTCTCTCTCACACACACACACTCAAACACATACACAAACTCTCTCTCACACACACACACTCAAACACATACACAAACTCTCTCTCACACACACACTGATGAACTGGTGTGACCGCTTGTTAAAGTGAATGTTCTGATGAAGTTTACAGCCTTTAAGCACCTCTGACCTCTGACCTCTGACCTCCCATTGGTCTGTGGTGTAGTGTTCTGTATTTTCCCACATATAACCCGCAGACGCAGATAATCCGCACGCTCATATAGCCGCGGGTTTTGGGTTTTGTGTAAAAAAAATCGTTGGCATAACCTGCACCTTTTTTGTGTAAGATCACACTTCAAATTTAAAATATTGCTCGCATGACTTCAATTATCCATAACTGTTCAGCTCGTACACAGTGCTTGTGCTTAAGAAAACAAACACAAGAACAGAACAGAAGAGCAGTCTCTCCCGCTGCGCTCGTCCCTTTAAGAAGTGTTGTGTTGATCATCGGATGAGACGAGAAGAGCCCGCCCTCACGTCGTCTTGCATGATTGACAGGTCAGACAGCCTATCAGCGCAGCTGTCAGAGTGATAAGAGACAACAACCCTCGCAAGAGAGAATAACAGAAAGAAAATACAGCAGAAAAAAACAACAAATATATTGAAATATTATTATGTGTAAAAAATGTGTGATATAGCCCGCACCCGTATATAACCCGCAACCCCCCGCGGGGTTCGTAAAATCTGGTATAACCCGCGGGTTATATGCTGGAAAATATGGTAATCAGTAGGTGTGGCCCTGAGGCTCCGCCTCCTTTTGGCCGTAATGTTTCTCAAACTTTCCCCCTGAAGGACGGATGAAGTCTGTGGATGATCAGCTGGTAAACACAGAGAGTCCAGCGGCTGTAATCATGATAATCATGAGCTCATGTTTAACGAGCGCTGACCCGTCCTGACCCCTCGTCTCCGGGGCCGCACCTGTTTAACCTCCCGGCGACATCATTTCCTGCTCTGCTTTCATAATTACCTTCACACAGACACTTCACATCACTTCTCGTCTCCATGGACACAGAAACTTCACTTACAATGGTCTCCATGGAGACCAGGACTTCCAGAGGCCTCTGACCCAGATAACACACACACACACACTCACACACACACACACACTCACACACACACAATGCTGCAGCCGTGGAGGTCTGTGAACTTGTGTGTAATCAGGGGCTGCACAAACAATAAAAGCACAACACAGTGTTCTCAATGCACAATGCGACACAAACATGCTTTAACACACTGACGACTAATCAGCGGCCCGCGTTTCCATGACAACAGAGTTAGTGCTGAACTCATCTGGAGTGAAGAAACATCAGCTAAACTCTGATAAACTCTGATCACAGAGTCAGATATCAGTGCGGATCCTGGAGGAAATCAACAGCTGCAACGAATATAGTGTGAGGTCATGTGAAGCACTGTCTCAACACACACACACACACACACTCACACACACACGCACACACACGCACTCACACTCACACACTCACGCACGCACTCACACTCTCACGCACTCACACTCTCACGCACACACACACACACACACACACACACACTCACACGCACTCACACTCACACACTCACGCACGCACACACGCACACGCACGCACTCACACTCTCACGCACTCACACTCTCACGCACACACACACACACACACACGTGGATGAAGCATGGGTGGTTTGTGAGTAATGTGTGCTCTTGCTCCTTAGATGGTTCATCCGGTATATTCTCCAGGTTTCTCGCCCTCCTCCGTCTGTCGTGTGTTTTTCTCTTTGGCTATATTCATCATCACAGAGATCTTCTATCTTTAACGGCTGACAGCGAGGTTTCCCTGCATGAGCTGCGGCCTGCGGACCGGAAGCTTCCCGGATGAATCCACGCCGTCAGCACTGATCAAACCTGGAGAACTGACCCGGGAACATCTGCAGCTCACTGTCCGGAAGAGTGCAGAAAAGAAGAGGAGAGATAGAGTGATAGAGTGATACAGATGATTCCAGGTTCATGACGCCTGGACCATAACCAGGGATTTCCTGAGTGTGTTAGTAACCATGGATACCGTCAGCTCTGCGCGTCAGAATGATCTCAAGAGAGTGAAATGAACTTTAAGAGAAGAACTCCTGAGTGAGAGCAAACGGCTGAAATACCAAACTCACATCATTCACAGCACGTTTCCGATCAATGGCATTAAAACACACGACACCTGAGTCACCAGACAGGAAGAGCAGAGGATTCTGGGAAATAACAAACGTTTCATTCCTATAGATGATAACTCTCTGAAGCACTGTGATCAAACTCAGAGGAGGGGGGAGAGACAAAACTAATTATTGTAATTTAGGAAGGAGACAGTTATCAGACAGACAGAAAGATTGACAAACAGACGAACGGACGGACAGACGGACGGACAGACAAAAGATAGACAGACAGACGGACAGTCAGACAGACGGACAGACAGACAGACAAACAGACAGACAAAAGATAGACAGACAGACAGACGGACAGTCAGACAGACGGACAGTCAGACAGACGGACAGTCAGACAGACAGACAGACAGACAGAAAGACAAACAGACAAACAGACAGACAAAAGATAGACAGACAGACAGACAGACGGACAGTCAGACAGACGGACAGTCAGACAGACGGACAGACAAAAGACAGACAGACGGACAGTCAGACAGACGGACAGACAAAAGACAGACAGACAAACAGATGGACAGACAAACAGACAAAAAGACAG
>JAWRVZ010000403.1:110000-115000 GCA_037043235.1 Rhodeus uyekii | reverse complement strand
GACAGGAACTCTGAACCAGGGACTCTCAAGACTCTCAAAGCAGGCTATCCTGGGATCTTTCTGCTGATTTGAAAAATCAAATTAATTTAGCATTATAGCGGGTGAATTATATATATGTGATGAATATTACAATCTTAAACTATATGCCTTTCTCCACTGACGTTCTGAGCGTCAAAGCGTTTACAAGGATGCTGATAGTCAGAAGGGATTCGGGATGGCTTTAAGGGATAAAACTCTTGACTACAGCAGGACTTTAACTCTTTCCCTGCCATTGACGGAGATTTGACAGAATCTCCGGATCAAAACACAGGTGAAGAAGAAGCAGAAAGAAGTGATAGAAGTGTTGCTGATGCTCATGCAATCTAACATTAAACATCATATAAATCAAAACTGCCTGATGTTTCTGAATGAAAGGATGAACCTGTGAAGGGTTAATGCATGTGAAGCTTTGAAGATCTGCTCTGGTTCACATCCGGACAAAGACTTTCACAAAAACTTTTTAAGGTTTTTTAAACTTTTAAAAAGGGGTTTGTTTTTGGTTAGCCAAGGAAGTTTTCTTTGGGGAA
The DNA here is from genome assembly GCA_037043235.1 of Rhodeus uyekii. Classification (NCBI taxonomy): domain Eukaryota; kingdom Metazoa; phylum Chordata; class Actinopteri; order Cypriniformes; family Acheilognathidae; genus Rhodeus; species Rhodeus uyekii. The sequence continues at coordinate 114,434 of JAWRVZ010000403.1, read as the reverse complement.
ACAGAACGTTCTTTTCAGGTTTGCTGAACGTTCCCTTAACGTTTCTCCCTTCATTCGAATGCATTTTACCTGCTGTACATCAGGAGTGAAGTGGTAATTAAATAATGAACAATTATCAAATTTTATGTTAAAAGGAACAATTATCCCGTTAAAGAAGACCAGCCGTAGAGCTGGAGATGATTGACGTGCTCCACATAAACGAGTGTAAATGGACGAGACGCAACTCCTTCATTATAGACATCAGAATCATCGTTAGAGTGACAGTGTGGAATGTGTGTGTGTGTGTGATCCTGTAGTGTGTGTGTGTGTGTGTGTCTGTGTGTGTGTGTGTCTGTGTGTGTGTGTCTCTGTGTGTGATCCTGTAGTGTGTGTGTGTGTCTGTGTGTGTGTGTCTCTGTGTGTGATCCTGTAGTGTGTGTGTGTGTGTCTCTGTGTGTGATCCTGTAGTGTGTGTGTGTGTGTGTCTGTGTGTGTGTGTGTCTGTGTGTGTGTGTGTCTCTGTGTGTGATTCTGTAGTGTGTGTGTGTGTCTGTGTGTGTGTGTCTCTGTGTGTGATCATGTAGTGTGTGTGTGTGTGTGTCTGTGTGTGTGTGTGTCTGTGTGTGTGTGTCTCTGTGTGTGATCCTGTAGTGTGTGTGTGTGTGTGTGTGTGAGTGAGAGTGTGAGTGTGTGTGTGAGAGTGTGTGTGTGTGTGTGTGTGTGTATGTGAGAGAGTGTGTGTGTGTGTGTGTGAGAGTGTGAGTGTGTGTGTGTGTGTGTGTGTGTGTGTGAGTCATTATAATGCTCGTTTGCATGCCGGTAAACCGAGATGACCTGTGTCTCTGTGGAACACAATAGCGCTCGCCGTCTCTCGCTTTCCGCCGCTCTCATCCTTTTGCTTTGAAGCACATCTGAAACTCCCACATGTCATTAGCTGCGCTTAGTGAAAACAGGGAATCATGGGATACCTGTCGTCCAGGATCTAATCAGACGGAGAGTTCATGTGAACTCTTACATGACAACACGTGTGTCCATGAGCACAGAAACAGCTCAAACCTTCAGCCCTGGACCGACTCTTCATCCTCATCCTCATCCTCATCCTCATCCTCACGCAGGACTCTCATGTTCCAGACTGTGTGATTTTCTTAATCCTGGATTAGAAGAGCTGGAACAAACAGATTCTGGCCTTGGCCCGGCACACGCTCGCTCAGTCTGGGATGAGTTCAGTTTGTCACGCGTGTGTATGAGGCAGACACGGAGACGAAGAAATCCAATACTTTGAAGTTTATTGGCACAGAAGGAAATACACCACACTATTGACGAGAACGAACACAGACTAAGACTAACACAAGGCTTAAATACATAGAGGATAATAGGAAGGCGGGGATAGCAAACGAGACTGATAAGGGAATTGATGAGAACACAGGTGAGACAGATGACAAGGGGAGCGCACAATCAGGGAGTAAATGGGAACAAGGAAGACAGAACCATGACAGTACACCCCCTCCGACAAGGCGTGACCTCACGGCATAAGAGGAACACCTTGCGGAGGGAGGGGCAGGGGACTAGACAAACACGAAGGACCAGAAAAGGGCGGGAGGGTGGGGACCCTGGAGGCTGAGGAGTCCAGAATCAGGGGGGTTTCCAGGGTGGTGCAACCCTCCAGGGCGGTGCCGGTGGTAGCTCTGGCGGTGCCGGCTGGAGGGCCGGCGGTGGCTCTGGCGGTGCCGGCTGGACCGGCTGGAGTACCGGCGGTGGCTCTGGCGGGAACGGCTGGGGCGCCGGCTGGTCCCGGAATTGCTCTGGCGGCTCTGGGAGGTCCCGGAATTGCTCTGGCGGCTCTGGGAGGTCCCGGAATTGCTCTGGCGGCTCTGGGAGGTCCCGGAATTGCTCTGGCGGCTCTGGGAGGTCCCGGAATTGCTCTGGCGGCTCTGGGAGGTCGCTGAAGGCCGGCGGCGGCTCTGGGAGGTCGCTGAAGGCCGGCGGCGGCTCTGGGAGGTCGCTGAAGGCCGGGTCGGGCCACGGCAGCTCAGGCTCTGGCGGGTCGGGCCACGGCAGCTCAGGCTCTGGCGGGTCGGGCCCTCGGGGAGAGCACGGGTCCTTTTCGGCCGCTCGGGGAGAGCACTGTTCGTGGTGGTCGGCCGCTCGGGGAGAGCACTGTTCGTGGTGGTCGGCCGCTCGGGGAGAGCACTGTTCGTGGTGGTCGGCCGCTCGGGAAGAACTCTGTTCAGTTTCGGCCGCTCGGGAAGAACTCTGTTCAGTTTCGGCCGCTCGGGAGGGACTCGGCTCACTTGGCGCGGGACTCGGCTCACTTGGCGCGGGACTCGGCCGCTTACCCCTTCTATGGCGGCGGCGGCGGCGTGGTGACTCGGTTGCGGCGATCAGGGGCAATGATGCGGACGCGGTGATCGGGAGGACCTCCTCTACCTCGTAATCCACTCCATTAAGCAATAACACGAGGTTGATGTAATCGGAGAGGGATTCCCCTGCGCACCTTTGTGCCCGAATGACTGACGCATCCAACCCCCACTCAAAACAAAAGTTGAGAGCTGAATCGTCCCAGCTTACTCGGTGACAAATGTCGATGAAGTCCGCGATATACTCGACCAGGGACCGACCGCCTTGCCGGAGAGAGAGAAGGTGGAGCTCAGCCGGTCCAGGAGAATCCATTTTCAGAAGTCTTTATGGGCGACAAACCCGGTTCATTCTTCTGTCACGCGTGTGTATGAGGCAGACACGGAGACGAAGAAATCCAATACTTTGAAGTTTATTGGCACAGAAGGAAATACACCACACTATTGACGAGAACGAACACAGACTAAGACTAACACAAGGCTTAAATACATAGAGGATAATAGGAAGGCGGGGATAGCAAACGAGACTGATAAGGGAATTGATGAGAACACAGGTGAGACAGATGACAAGGGGAGCGCACAATCAGGGAGTAAATGGGAACAAGGAAGACAGAACCATGACACAGTTAGTGCGCGTCAGTTTACAGAGCTGATGATCTTCTGTTTGTGCCAAAGAGCCGGCGGGTTCTGCTGCACACATCTGTCCGTCACAGCGCTCACTGCGTGTTCATGTGTCTGTTCTTATGAACTAACGTTCTTCCTGTAACGTTAATAGAGCATTCTTTCAGAGTTATCTGGTGTTTAATAATGTTCTCAAATATCAGCAAGAAACGTTATTTAAACATCATTCGTGGAGTGTGTTATTTCTGAAAGGTTTTAGTTGGACGTTGTCACGCTAGCGTGGCGTGTGCGATGCGAGACAAAGGTAAGGAACACAGGATCCAAACACAAAACACTTTATTCCAAACCGAAAACAAAACGGCACATCTTTGTGCGAACTAGGAACTGGGAAGGCATTCACACGTGACACTACACAACATAACGTTAATAAGAGACAAAGACATAGGAACACAGGAGGACAGATATAGCATGAGCACACATTAGGAAATAACGAACACCTGGGAGAACAATGACATCCTGATGACAGGTGCGGGAAGGGCATGGAGCGAGACACAGAGGGGACCCAGAAGTGAAACATGACGCGACAGTGACAGACGTGAGGGTTACGTGATTTGATGAAGTTTAGTTGCACTTGTTAAAAGTCTCACCGCCGCTTTCTGAACTGTCAGACGTGCCAATGGCGATCGAGGAACACCAAGATTCAAAGAATTAAAATGAGAGAAATGCATGAGTAATTCGAGTCTGGAAATTACCCTCAACTGATAGTAACTGGTTTTGACATCTGAGCTCATTTGTTTTTCAAGAGTCAAAGAAAACACCTCAACGTAGATGAACATGTGGAGTGAGATGGAGTGAGATCTGAAGGCACCATTTTCTCATTGTTTAACTGGAGGAAATTATTTGCCATCCAGCATTTAACATTCAATCATCAGCATAGAAATGCAGAGAACTTTTATATTTCCTAATGATATTAGAGAGCAGAAGCATGTTCAGATGAAAGATTAATGGCCCTAAAACAGACCCAGGGGGAGAGAGAGAGAGAGAGAGAGAGAGAGAGAGAGATGATGAGGAAAACTGGCCAGCAGTCACTGAGAATGTACTGGATTTAGATACGAGTCAAACCATTGCTGTGCATTAATGTGGACTGAAGGACAGCAGGATCTCAAGAGCAGCTCAGATCCAGTGAAATCAAGTATCTGTTAAAAGATGAAGGAGATGAAGGAAAGTTCAATAAACAAAAGGGTTCTTTAAATGAAAGACACGGTTCCAGCGCGTCTAACACAAACACTGAGTGAAGCTGGAGAACTGAAATACACACGGCGATGGACAGAAATGACGAACACATGTGAGGGTGATTGTGAGTATCCATGGCAACTGATGAGTGGCGGCAAACTCAGACAAAGAGACACGTGACTGGATGAAAGCAAAATAAAAGTGCTCGTGGCGTGAGTGTGTGACAGCAGCAAGTCGAGTTCAAGAA
>JAWRVZ010000403.1:67500-102500 GCA_037043235.1 Rhodeus uyekii | reverse complement strand
TTTTTAGGATCGGAGTGAGCAGGACTAGATGAACAATACGTAACATAATGAAAGATCACAGAGCGCAGATTAATGCGACAAACAAACCCCGAGAATAGAGCAGCGCTCATCAGACCACAAAAACAGCAATAAAAAGCCAATCTAGCGTCCGCCAGACTCAAAACACGGCTAAAATAAGACGCCGTATGACTTCAAATGACTGACCGTCTCAGCAGAAAAACATCATGTTAATTGAGGGAGGAATAAAGAGAGAGACGGCGTTTATCATGATTGATTCCTCAGCGCCTCTGATCAATACACTATTTTGGTTTCATACAAGAATATAAAAACAACAAGAAAATTGGCTGCAATTTAGCGTTTCTGTGAAATCTATTTCACACTCCCCCATTACACTGTGTGTTATTTATGCAGAAACAGCGTGATTATATGCCATTACGAACATTATGGAGTTATTTTAATCGGAGCGGAGTTGGTGTTTCCTTCAGGGAAAGTCGGTTAGTTTGTACCGCGGTAGATTAGCTCAGGTCTTGATCTGTTTCAGCAGCTTTGACCTCTCAGTGTTTTCTGAAGCCACCAATCAGAAGACAGATCAGCCTCATGCTCATGAATAATGAACGAGCCTCATTTCCAGGGTTATTATCCTGACTGAAACCAGAAAACAGCACTGAAAACATGAACTAAAATAATAATAATAATTAAATATAAATATAAAGTCCTTCACAACAGTTCACATCTTTTATATTCTTCATAATCACAAGCATCAAAATATAGAAATATTTCATATAACAAAATGTAGCAAAAATCTTTAAAACAAGATTCATTTACAAACTGGAACACATTATTTATTTAATTAACGCATATGTACAAGTATCTAAATATTCTTCATTCAAGATTCTTTTCCTGGAGAAGCAAGAGGTTTTGTTTTCTGAGAAATGAATCACAATGATCAAATATGCTGAGAAAAAGAATCTTAATTCCAAGGAAAAGAGATTTGCTCTGGTTTTAAGTATTTTGATGACTTCTTATCTCAGTCTCTAGTACGGTAAATGTGTGAGGAACGTTTCTATATTCGTGCTGGAAATCAGACAGAAAGGCTGAGGAAGAGGCTTTATTTGCCTTTGCTGTTTTGAAGTGAAACGGGTCAGATAATAAATAACATTTGACTGGCGTCCAGAGATTCCCCCTCACGCAGCAGATGGATGGAGACGAGGTGGAGGAGGTTTCCATTAGCAGCACCATTACGTGTTTGAGATCTCAGTCCTCAAGCTGACTCACTGAACTCCAGTCCTGCTGGACGCCCATGAATGTCACATGACTCGAGTGCTGTATGAACTCGCACATACGTGACGCATCCACACATGAAAAGGTCACGGGCGGAGGCGTGAAAGTCAAACTTCATCAGAGAAGTGCTGTGAACAATGAAGCTCAAAGAGCGCCGGAGCGTCACACATCTGCCGCTGTCTGTCATTCTGACAAGACGCTCATCTGACATTTGACTGCATGAAGATCGGCAGATGTTTGGGTGTCTGTGAACTCCCACACAACATCTACAGCGGACAGGGAACGCTCTCAGAACCTCAGCTGACTCTCTGGAAAGATTCCCTCACAGTAACGTTACCAGAACATTCAGTCAACGTTATCTGGTCTTTAAAACGTCCTCAGAACATCAGCACAAAAACATTATTTTTTCATAGTTCATGAAGCATTTTAATCCTGTTTCAGTTTCTACCTGTTTCGCAATGATCAGGGAGGATTTAAACGTAACGTTCCCGTAATGTTTGGAGAATGATACAATGTAACGTTCCCGTAATGTTTGGAGAATGATACAATGTAACGTTCCCGTAATGTTTGGAGAATGATACAATGTAACGTTCCCGTAATGTTTGGAGAATGATACAATGTAACGTTCCCGTAATGTTTGGAGATTGACACAATGTAACGTTCCCGTAATGTTTGGAGAATGACACAATGTAACGTTCCCGTAATGTTTGGAGAATGACACAATGTAACGTTCCCGTAATGTTTGGAGCATGACACAATGTAACGTTCCCGTAATGTTTGGAGAATGACACAATGTAACGTTCCCGTAATGTTTGGAGAATGACACAATGTAACGTTCCCGTAATGTTTGGAGCATGACGCAATGTAACGTTCCCGTAATGTTTGGAGCATGACGCAATGTAACGTTCCCGTAATGTTTGGAGAATGACACAATGTAACGTTCCCGTAATGTTTGGAGAATGACACAATGTAACGTTCCCGTAATGTTTGGAGAATGACGCAATGTAACGTTCCCGTAATGTTTGGAGCATGACGCAATGTAACGTTCCCGTAATGTTTGGAGAATGACACAATGTAACGTTCCCGTAATGTTTGGAGCATGACGCAATGTAACGTTCCCGTAATGTTTGGAGCATGACGCAATGTAACGTTCCCGTAATGTTTGGAGCATGACGCAATGTAACGTTCCCGTAATGTTTGGAGAATGACACAATGTAACGTTCCCGTAAAGTTCACATAACCAAGAAAAAAGTTGTGCTTTTTTTTGACAAAAAACTGTTTTGAAGTTTGATGTGTTTGACTGTTCAGATAATATTCATAAATAAAGTTTTCATTATGTAATCGTAGTGCTAGAAAAACATTCTTAGATGATATTTTTGTTGATCTGCGAACCTCCAAATGCAAGACATTTCATAACGTCTCCTTAAAAGGTAATTAATGGACAAACAGGAGATTTATTTCTACAGCGCTTTATTCAGTTTCAAAGCAGCTTCACTGTAATTATTGCTCAAGCATTATTAGTGCTTGAGAAGCACAGTTTTAGATATTGTGTCAATCATAAACATTTGCATTGTAAAATACTGGATTTTATTTTATTTGCGGTGCTTGTATAACATCTGTTAATTTCTTGAAGTACTTGAATAAAGTCGGCTTTACGCCAGATTTCCACAAGCTCCAAAACCAGCAGAAACTCAAACTCAATATTTGTCCATCAGAATTCTGCTCATATCCGAGAATATTTCTGCACTCGCACTAAAGATTATCAGCCTGAGCGGAACTGCGCTCTCTCACACACTCATGCCTTCATTAGGAAATAATGAAGAGAAAGCCAGAAGAACAGAAGCTCTGAACTAGACCCGACACAAACACACCTGACTGATGGACTGAAGACCTGAAGAGTGAGAGGATCTGTGGATCTGTGTCCGTCAGCATTACTGACATCAGCTGAAGTGTGTTTAACATCAGCCGTGTGCGTCAGCCAACAAACAACGCTGGAGATCAAAGCTGCAGGTCAACACACTCACACACACACGGGCATACAGTGAAGGAGTGAGGGTCAAGAACAAGGTCACAACGTCCTCAGATCCAGGACACACATGGCAAGAGCCGCAGAGACGCGGAGACCCTCGTGAAGTGATCACCGTACCAACACACTCGCCTGTGACGTCATCACGGATCGCAGTACATACGTGTGCTTTTCTACACGCATCATCGCATTACGACTCACTGTACATCATGTGTGCGATATGGAAAGAACAAGTGCTTTCAAGCATCATTAGTGTTTGAAGCAGCCTGATGGCTTTTACGAGAGCCGTAATTAACGAGTCCAGACCAGCCGGGAGCAAATGGAAAAACACAGCAGTAAAAACACTCTTCAGCTCCACCTAAGTGTGTTATGCAAAACACACACTCATTAAACTCACTGCATTAGTAGGCTTATTCATTAATTAAATGAGTTCATCCAGAGGAAATAAGGCCAGCTGTCAATCAAACCGTTTGACACGCCCCCTCAGACACAAGACACGCCCACCATGACTGATTGACAGGACTGTGACTCTGAGCATCTGGATCTGCTGGTGGAGGAAGAACACAACATGAAAGTGTCTGAAAGCAACTGCAAGGCCCAGTTTCACAGACAGGGTTTAGATTAAACCAGGATTAAAGCATTTAAGCAGCTTTTAGAAACATGTCTTAGAAGAAAACATTACTAGCGTGAAAACGCAAATGTAACAACAGCACTGACATTTTAATCTTTAATTCACAGCTTCCAAACTGGGGTTTTCTCATCGTAAACTTCACCAACATGTTTCCTCTCATAATGACAATCATTCGCTGAAAGTTGTGCCATGATTATCTCAGTAAAAGGAAAATCCTCACACACGCTGCTTCGGTTTCTAATAAATATCACACAATCCTGAATGATAAAATGTTTCACAGTTCCCACAGAAATGTGTATTGATCATCAAATCATCATATTATCATGATTTATGAAGATCATGTGACACTGAAGACTGGAGTAATGATGCTGAAAATACAACTTTAATCACAGGAATAAATGACACTTTACTATATATTCACATAGAAAACAGCTGTTTTACACTGATATAATATTACACTGTTTTACTGTATTTATCGTCTAATAAATTCAGCTTTAATCACTGGAATAAATAGCACTTTACTATATATTCACAGAGAAAACAGCTGTTTTACACTGATATAATATTACACTGTTTTACTGTATTTATCATCTAATAAATTCAGCTTTAATCACTGGAATAAATAGCACTTTACTATATATTCACATAGAAAACAGCTGTTTTACACTGATATAATATTACACTGTTTTACTGTATTTATCATCTAATAAATTCAGCTTTAATCACTGGAATAAATGACACTTTACTATATATTCACATAGAAAACAGCTGTTTTACACTGATATAATATTACACTGTTTTACTGTATTTATCATCTAATAAATTCAGCTTTAATCACAGGAATAAATGACACTTTACTATATATTCACATAGAAAACAGCTGTTTTACACTGATATAATATTACACTGTTTTACTGTATTTATCATCTAATAAATTCAGCTTTAATCACTGGAATAAATGACACTTTACTATATATTCACATAGAAAACAGCTGTTTTACACTGATATAATATTACACTGTTTTACTGTATTTATCATCTAATAAATTCAGCTTTAATCACTGGAATAAATGACACTTTACTATATATTCACATAGAAAACAGCTGTTTTACACTGATATAATATTACACTGTTTTACTGTATTTATCATCTAATAAATTCAGCTTTAATCACTGGAATAAATGACACTTTACTATATATTCACATAGAAAACAGCTGTTTTACACTGATATAATATTACACTGTTTTACTGTATTTATCATCTAATAAATTCAGCTTTAATCACAGGAATAAATGACACTTTACTATATATTCACATAGAAAACAGCTGTTTTACACTGATATAATATTACACTGTTTTACTGTATTTATCATCTAATAAATTCAGCTTTAATCACTGGAATAAATGACACTTTACTATATATTCACATAGAAAACAGCTGTTTTACACTGATATAATATTACACTGTTTTACTGTATTTATCATCTAATAAATTCAGCTTTAATCACTGGAATAAATGACACTTTACTATATATTCACATAGAAAACAGCTGTTTTACACTGATATAATATTACACTGTTTTACTGTATTTATCATCTAATAAATTCAGCTTTAATCACAGGAATAAATGACACTTTACTATATATTCACATAGAAAACAGCTGTTTTACACTGATATAATATTACACTGTTTTACTGTATTTATCATCTAATAAATTCAGCTTTAATCACTGGAATAAATGACACTTTACTATATATTCACATAGAAAACAGCTGTTTTACACTGATATAATATTACACTGTTTTACTGTATTTATCATCTAATAAATTCAGCTTTAATCACTGGAATAAATGACACTTTACTATATATTCACATAGAAAACAGCTGTTTTACACTGATATAATATTACACTGTTTTACTGTATTTATACTGGCATACACACAAATGCACGTTCTCTCTCTCTCTCACACACACACACACACACACACACATACACACACACACACACACACACACACACACACACACACACACACACACACACACACACACACACACACACACACACACACACACACACACACACACACACACACACACACACACACACAGTGTGGATCAGTGGCACAGAATTACAGTAGGAAGTGACTTTTCATTCATAAATCTGTGAATGTCCTGCAGTATCGCCCACCGGAGGCCCCACGTCTGACGTCTGTGTGTGTGTGTGTGTGTGTGTGTGTGTGTGAATCACAGTGAGTTATTTAAAGAGCCTGTCTTCATTTAAACACAATAGCAGCATCATGACAAACTGAAGCTGTGATCCACGCAAAACACACACGCCACCGGAGATCAGTGGACACGCAGGCCTAAAACACACAAGACATATTTTTAGTGTTTAGAGTCAGACTTAATAACTGTGTTTAATGTAAAAGAAAGAAATCGTGAATCTGTGATCACTGTTATTACACTAGAAAACACACACACACACACACACACACTCTTTGTACACTGAGCTGATGATGGCTAATTTGCTCTGAACTCTCCACATTTTTACATTTTCTTCCAGATTATATTTATCTTTATGAAATCACTGGAGACGCTCTGTACCGATTCACAGACAGTGATGACGCATTTCTGCAATAACACACTTCGGAAATATCTTGAAAAAGTGTTTTATATATATTTTTAATTAATGCGATTTATATCAGCATGTTTATGCAGTGTGTTTATACTACAGTAAATCTGACACGTCTCTCTTCTTTTTCAACTTTTCTGTCATGATTTCTTCTTCTGAACCCTGGAGTTTTCATTTTCATTCATACTTCTATCCAAAATGACTGTGATACACACACACACACTTTCTCTGCCACACACACACACACACACACACACACACAGTAATAGCTGTTCTGTCTGTGATGTTCTAACCGGACGTCTGATGGAGTTATGAAGTATAGCTCTAATATAAACTCCTGTGAACTGATGTTTGATATGAATGCTTTGAGCACGACATGAGCGTCCCACTGATCTCAGGAGACGCCGCGGGTCTTATTGTGGCAGTCCTCTGAGAGCCGACTAAAGATATGAGCCGTGACGTGAGGGATTCTGGGAATTATGTGTCACACCGTCACTATCAGAGCAGCGTCTGAGATCAGTCACACATCAGTTATCTGGCGTCAGGTTTCAGAGGAGGGTCAGTGCCGGATGAAAGCACAGACTGGCACCGGCCCCGATCGAGGGCCCTCAGAGTAAGGGTTTGGCTGGCGCACGGCACGCATGACGGATTAATGTTACATCAGTTGCTGTTATAAACTCACACTGCTGTTGTGACTCATTACCCCTCGTTCTCTAACTCTTACTCCAAGACCAGCCTCACAACACCGGTCACCACTGCTACCTAAACTGGTCAAGAACAGGGTCTGTTAATCTGACAGCCCAACGCCGCTGGATCCGAGTCCTGCCAATGCTTCGGCAATCCATCACAGCTGTTTGAATCTGAATCAGTCGCTGCTTGATCTCCCATGCAGAGTTTCCCAAACACACATCACGTCTCTGCTCACGGTGCGTGAACAATCAATTCTATGTTTTGAAATAATGTTTGCAGAATGCCACAATGTAACGTTCCCGTAATGTTTGGAGAATGCCACAATGTAACGTTCACGTAATGTTTGGAGAATGCCACAATGTAACGTTCCCGTAATGTTTGCAGAATGACACAATGTAACGTTCCCGTAATGTTTGCAGAATGACAGAACGTAACATTCCCGTAATGTTTGCAGAATGACACAATGTAACGTTCCCGTAATGTTTGCAGAATGACAGAACGTAACATTCCCGTAATGTTTGCAGAATGACACAATGTAACGTTCCCGTAATGTTTGCAGAATGACACAATGTAACGTTTCCGTAATGTTTGCAGGATGACACAATGTAACGTTCCCGTAATGTTTGGAGAATTGTGCAATGTAACGTTCTCATAACGTTTGGAGAATGACACAATGTAACGTTACTGTAATGCTTGCAGAATGACACAATGTAACGTTCCCGTAATGTTTGGAGAATGACACAACGTAACGTTCCCGTAATGTTTGGAGAATGACGCAATGTAACGTTCCTGTAATGTTTGGAGAATGACACAATGTAACGTTCCCGTAATGTTTGGAGAATGACGCAATGTAACGTTCCTGTAATGTTTGGAGAATGACACAATGTAACGTTCCTGTAATGTTTGGAGAATGACACAATGTAACGTTCCTGTAATGTTTGGATAACGATTCAATGAATCGTTCCCGTAATGTTTGCAGAATGACACAATGTAACGTTCTTGTAATGTTTGGATAACGATTCAATTTAACGTTCCCGTAATGTTTGCAGAATGACACAACGTAACGTTCCCGTAATGTTTGGAGAATTGTACAATGTAACGTTCTCATAATGTTTGCAGAATGACACAATGTAACGTTCCCGTAATGTTTGCAGAATGACACAATGTAACGTTCTCATAATGTTTGCAGAATGACACAACGTAACGTTCCCGTAATGTTTGGAGAATTGTACAATGTAACGTTCTCATAATGTTTGCAGAATGACACAATGTAACGTTTCCGTAATGTTTGCAGAATGACACAATGTAACGTTCTCATAATGTTCACATAAGATTAAAAAAAAACGTTAAAAGCTTGGAACATGTGAACAGTTTGTGATCTGGGATGGCGGTGATGTCGAGGTCATGTGACTGTAGTTTATTCGTAGCCTAACCTCTTAGAAAAGTTAAAAGCCCAGCTTCAAAATTCATAGAAGTTGTGCTGAACACATGCAAGAATCAAACATTTATTAGTCAGCTTAAATATGCTAAATAACATGTTGGCCTGCAAAACACATCATCACTATGCTCTGCATGTCTCAGAAGCCCATGTTACAAAAGACTTTTAAATTTATGCAAAATATGCGTTGTAAACAGTGCGGCTGAAAGAAAGCATTTTCCTCCTGTCTCTGCAGGATAAAATCGCTAATGTTTCTCTCATTTGTAAGTCACTTTAGATAAAAGCTTCTGCTAAATGAATAAATGTAATTGCCACACTCTCTCTCTCTCTCTCTCTCTCTCTGTCTTTCATTAGTTTGAGCTCTTCTCTTCTTCTCCAGCTGAAATCAGGCCCCTGATGCGAGAGACACTTCACTCCTGTCTCTCTGTCCTCAGATCTGCTGTTTCTCCCCCGTCTCAGCTGATCATTTACATAAATACAAGAATTTGGCAAAACTCTGCATAAATAATCATCTCAATGAAGGCATGTTTAATTGCCTGAACGCAGTGTTTATGTGCATGCAGATGAACAGATGAATATTCATCAGGGCTGTCAGGGAAAGCCTGTGCGTCATGTTCACAGACGCTGAAGGGTGCGAACGCCCACCGCCGTCACCTGACCTCTGGATCACGTCAGCAAACACTGGACAATCACACACACAACACTAAACAAAACACACCCACACACACAACGCTAAACAAAACACACCCACACACACAACGCTAAACAAAACACACAATACACACCCACTCTCACACGCCCACACTGATGTCTAGAGTACACACTAACACAATGGTGAGATGATTTTTGACGGTTCTTGGATATTATTCCCCTCACAGAGCTTGGAAAGCGAAGACCCTCAAATCAGCCTTTATTTACTCGTTTATTCTCCTTCTTGTCGCTCACACCATAGATCAGCGTGAGCGAAGGTCATGAGTTTGATTCCCTGGGAAAGCAAGAACTGATCAACTTTCTTTGGATGAATGCACAAGTGTAATCATTTGGTTGATTAATTTTTCCTTCACTGATTAAAGTCGTGATCAATCAGAAGCAGTGATGAATCTTTTCATCTATATTATTACATTTGAGTTTGACAAATGATCAGAATAGAAAGCATGTAGGGCGGGGCTTCTGTGCTGCAGCTGCTGATTGGCTGTTGAAATGTGGGCGTGGCAGTGTATGCGGGGGCGGAGCTTAAACCGCACTCACTGATTGGAGAATCCTGTGTACGTCAGCAGGGAGAAGACTGACGCTTCACTGCCACTTATGACACTTTAATACGAGGGTAAATGAATTACATTTAAAATGCATGCACTATAATATTATGTATTGTCTTAATAAAAAAAAAAAAAACAATGTCACAATGACATCAAAGCCTCGTCCACCTCCGTCTGCCAAACAACAATCAGATCACTGGATTCAGCTGTTAGTGATGATGAATATGCATGCACATGTACCTGCCCACACACACACTCATTGAAACTGCCTCAAGTGTCTTTAACTGTTTGTTTTATTAACAAACACAGAATACAAGACTAAAAGCTTCACTGATTGGCTGGTTTTTGGACGCAGCCTTTTCAATGTTTTCAGCTTGACAATTCCAAAGTCTTTCAGATTATAACTATTCCCAGCTAACATAAAATGTGTTCTAAAATGAATTCAGTCCACCATGTGAAATTCTGACTCAATCAAAGCCATGAGTGATGAACAGAACCAGAGGGAATATAAACACACGAGCAACGAATGAGATGATTAATGAGCAACAATGCCTTTACTGTCTCCATGCAAACAACAGAAAGGTACATTTGTGAAATGGGTAATACGTATTCATGCATGTGTCTCACGTGTTCATGCTGTGTATCACGAGATCATGCGTGCGTATGGCGTGTTCATGCGTGCGTATGGCGTGTTCATGCGTGCGTATGGCGTGTTCATGCGTGCGTATGGCGTGTTCATGCGTGCGTATGGCGTGTTCATGCGTGCGTATGGCGTGTTCATGCGTGCGTATGGCGTGTTCATGCGTGCGTATGGCGTGTTCAGGTGTGTTTGTGTATCACGTGTTCATACGTGTGAATGACGTGTTCATGCGTGTGTGTATCACGTGTTCATGCGTGTGTATCACGTGTTCATGCGTGTGTATCACGTGTTCATGCGTGCGTATCACGTGTTCATGCGTGTGTATCGCGTGTTCATGCGTGCGTATGGCGTGTTCATGCGTGCGTATCACGTGTTCAGGTGTGTGTGTGTATCACGTGTTCATGCGTGTGTATCACGTGTTCATGCGTGTGTATCACGTGTTCATGCGTGTGTATCACGTGTTCATGCGTGTGTATCACGTGTTCATGCGTGCGTATCACGTGTTCATGCGTGCGTATCACGTGTTCATGCGTGCGTATCACGTGTTCATGCGTGCGTATGGCGTGTTCATGCGTGCGTATCACGTGTTCAGGTGTGTGTGTGTATCACGTGTTCATGCGTGTGTATGGCGTGTTCATGCGTTTTCATGGCGTGTTCATGCGTGCGTATCACGTGTTCATGCGTGCGTATCACGTGTTCATGCGTGTGTATCACGTGTTCATGCGTGTGTCTCACGTGTTCATGCGTGTGTATGGCGTGTTCATGCGTGTGTATCACGTGTTCATGCGTGTGTATCACGTGTTCATGCGTGTGTATCACGTGTTCATGCGTGTGTATCACGTGTTCATGCGTGTGTCTCACGTGTTCATGCGTGTGTCTCACGTGTTCATGCGTGTGTATGGCGTGTTCATGCGTGTGTATGGCGTGTTCATGCGTGTGTATCACGTGTTCATGCGTGTGTATCACGTGTTCATGCGTGTGTATCACGTGTTCATGCGTGTGTCTCACGTGTTCATGCGTGTGTATGGCGTGTTCATGCGTGCGTATCACGTGTTCAGGTGTGTGTGTGTATCACGTGTTCATGCGTGTGTATCACGTGTTCATGCGTGTGTATCACGTGTTCATGCGTGTGTCTCACGTGTTCATGCGTGTGTATGGCGTGTTCATGCGTGTGTATCACGTGTTCATGCGTGTGTATCACGTGTTCATGCGTGTGTCTCACGTGTTCATGCGTGTGTCTCACGTGTTCATGCGTGTGTCTCACGTGTTCATGCGTGTGTATGGCGTGTTCATGCGTGTGTATCACGTGTTCATGCGTGTGTATCACGTGTTCATGCGTGTGTATCACGTGTTCAGGCGTGTGTCTCACGTGTTCATGCGTGTGTATCACGTGTTCAGGCGTGTGTATCACGTGTTCATGCGTGTGTATGGCGTGTTCATGCGTGTTCATGACGTGTTCATGCGTGTGTATCACGTGTTCAGGCGTGTGTCTCAACGGCCTGGCATGCGTTATACAGCCTCTTTCACAGATCCGTGTGATCGGGGATCATTTTGTGATGCTGTCGTCTGTTCTAGTACATCACTGTCACATAAACACTATAAAACACACTAGCAAACTGTGTGACACAACTGAACATAAACCTGACATGAGTTTGATGGACCGACGACAGACAGAATTACACAGGAATACAGATGTGTTTGGGTCAGGCAGAGCGTCACTGACCTGATGATTGACAAGCAACAAAACAATTACAAAAATATTACTTCAAAATTGTATGAATACAATTGTAAAAAGTCAATTTACATGTTGTTCTCATGCAACACACACACACACAGATCTGCTGTGCCCTCTAGTGCAGCACTCGCAGAACTGCCCGAGACCATCATGTCCAGTGTTCGTCTACATGCTTCAGTGAAACTCTGGTCACTCCACCTCAATCAAACACCTCAACCTACTCTGTGAAAGCATCTTACATCGTCTAGTGTGATATAAGATGAGGTCAGTGTCATCTGTGCCTGAGATCTGAACAAACAATCAGAGAACTCGAATAATAAACCTGCTGGAATGATGAATGACGAGAGAGAGAGAGAGAGAGAGAGACACACAGTCTCTCCGGATGTCCATACATGGCCAGAAAGGGTTCGCTTCCGGAAGCCTGCTTAAAGAGAGAGCAGAAGAAAAGAGCGGATGAAAGCAACAGAAAGGAGAGCCGAGGGAGAGTGTGTGAATGACCTTGAGACTTTAATTGATGCTGCGCTGCTGTAAGTGCCCATTTACTTGCTCTCTCCCTCACACACACAAACAGACAGACTCACACACACACACTCTCTCTGACACACACACTATATATTTTCTTTATATATCTAACTCTAAACCAACTCATCACACAAAACTTTCTGCATTTTCTGAATTAAAAAACAAAAAAAATCTGCCGTTCACTGTTGATCAGGCCATGAGGAGTACAAGAGCACAGGAAGTGTGTCAATAGACCGTGTTTACGTTGAAATTCCTGCGTCATTGTACACATTATGCTCATAAACCACATATACCTGCACACACACACTCACATTTGACTGCAGTTACTGGAGAGCATCTGTGTGAACGACAGACAGGGAGAAACGGACGTCAGAGGAGAGAGAGAGCGAGCGAGAGACAGGCGGACAGTGAAGGAATGAGGGGGTTTCAGGGTTCAGAGCAGATGAAATCACAAATCAACAGAAACAAACACAATCAAGAGTGTGAGTGCTTCAGCGGGGGGAGTGTTTGACGTCAATACCTGACACACACACACACACACCTGTCCAGTCATTTTATAACCTCTGTAACCACAGGCAACAAAAGCCCCACTGCCACCCATTACTCTGTGTGTGTGTGTGTTTGTGTGTGTATAATAAAGTGTGTGTATAATAAAAACTGTTTGCACTCTCTCTCACACATATTGCACACACTTGCATTTTATTTATTCAAAGTAACTTGCAAAAGCAATTAATCAAGGAAATAACTATGTTCATAATTATGTATAATAATATATAATTTGGAACGAGGTTAGAAAAAAAAAGACTTTTTTGCTGCTCTAACAAATTTTATAAGCATCAATAGTTTAAACACTTGGTCTGTGTGATTTTGTTACTTTCTTTAGTTAAATATACAGCCTTGAGGAAGAGATGCACTGATTGGCCAGCAGCCGATCTCTGACCTCTGATTGGCCAGCAGCCGATCCCTGACCTCTGATTGGCCAGCAGCAGATCCCTGACCTCTGATTGGCCAGCAGCAGATCCCTGACCTCTGATTGGCCAGCAGCTGATCTCTGACCTCTGATTGGCCAGCAGCTGATCTCTGACCTCTGATTGGCCAGCAGCAGATCCCTGACCTCTGATTGGCCAGCAGCCGATCTCTGACCTCTGATTGGCCAGCAGCCGATCTCTGACCTCTGATTGGCCAGCAGCAGATCCCTGACCTCTGATTGGCCAGCAGCAGATCCCTGACCTCTGATTGGCCAGCAGCAGATCTCTGACCTCTGATTGGTCGGTGTGATCTCACCAAACTCAGCTCAGACTTTAAGACTGTTCGGACTTGGGTTGCAGTCTCTTTTATAACTGATTCGACTCATGGTTTCCCTAAAAATGACAATCAAAACAAGGAAAAATCCCATTGACTCCCACTGACGGAGACTATGAACCAACATCGCCTAACAACTTCCGACTGCAGTTTTTGAGTCTCCTGAAGTGTCTTGGAAAGAGATGCATGTCTGTTGCTTTCATTCCCGTTAATGATGGAATAAAAAATAGCCCAAATCACACAGAAATCATTTGCTGCTGTAATCGTATGTTGATTGGCTTCATGTTTCACGAGGAGAAACTTTTCTCTGGGTTTGCGTTTGCAAGTGGAGGTTCGTCATCGGAAGAGACAGTGACGAACAGTTTGGCCTTCTGTACATTGCCAAAAATAATTACAGATGAAGTTTTCTTTGGACAGCACTTCAGTAAATGAACATGAGTGATTTGATCTGTTTTCTGTGTACGGACAGGCTTTCCTCCAACACTGAACCAATATATGCACTATATACAGAAATCTGGTGGAAACGACAGTCATGCAATCATTTCCCCACGGAGAACATCAATCCCTGCATTCACTCTTGTTCCAGAAGCCGCTTCACTCGGATAAACGACACGGTAGGGAATAAAAGACCAACGCAACTTCCCTTTCATGCTGGCTTTAAGGTCCAGAGATGTGTTTCTGAGGGTCTCCTGACAGTAAAACTGATCTCATGCTCATCAGCTCTGATTTCTCTGGAGGAAAAACACACCCAACAAATGAAAGAACAACATGAACTCACAGGCTTTAACATCAGCATCTGTCCATCTCTCTGTCTGTCTGTCCACTCCTGGAATCACTGCAGTCAGTGTGTGTGTGTGTGTGTGTGTGTGTGTAATGTGTTCCTCTGCTGAAAGCACACGGTGCAGATGTCTCGCGGTCTGATCGATCAATAAACACCAGTGGTAAACAAGAGAAAAACAGTCAGACAGACCTGAGGCCTTGTGTATTAAATGTTGTGAGAAGGAAACCTACACAAAAATACATGCCCCCCCCCCCACTTTACCTTATCTTATCAGCATATCATTGCCATATGCATATTCTCATCCATGTGATGAAGTTGTCTAGCCTTGTTAAAAAAAGGCACATCTTGCATTTCCTTTGGGATGGAAAGTGGCACAGCGTCTGAAGTGGGACTGTGTGACCGGTGTCTGAAGCACGTGTGTAAATCAGCAAAAGACTATGGTGTTAAACCCTAGCGCTTGGCTCTGTGAGGAGAGGAGGGAAGGCACAAGAGCAGGACTTTGCTTGTTTAGGGTCTTGGGCCGAGGCTGTAGGGAATATAGTCACTCAGAGTTTGAGAGTTCCCATTGGAAAGGGGAGTGTAACCCTGGTTCCCTGAGAAGGGGAATGAGACACTGAGTCTCGCTGTCACACTGTGTCTCCTTCAGACGAAAAGAGATTGACGTGCTCCTCATGCGCCCTTTTAAACTCTCGGTCGCAGCAGAAGTGTCCTCATACGTTGTCGCCGGCCAATGCACGGACACACGTGCTTCAGACACTGAGCTTCATATTAATGTTCTTTCAGTAATCTAGTGAATATGACTTAACGAGAATTGTGCTACAGAAAAAACTTGTAGTGAAAATTGACACAATTGCTTTTAGCCTCAAGTGTGTGGTATTAGTCTGAAGAGTCAATGAATTGCTCTAATAAACACTCAATATCAAAGTGATGATTGGTTGCAGGTCTGTAATGAGCTCATGTGGCAGTGTAAGAAACTCGTTCGCTGCGGCTGGAGGCTGTGAGTCACGCATCTGTTCTGCGGTTCCTGATTGATCCAGTGCTCTGTCCTTCACGATGGAGGAATAAAACCACGGCATACTTTTACTGCACATTCGTCATAGTCATTCATCAGATAAACACACACACACACACACACACACACACACTCAATAGAAACAGTAAAGTGTTCAGCAGAGCAAACATTTCTAGAGAAATGAAGATGATTCATCAATGAAACGATCAAAAAAACAGACAGAACGATCAGGTTTATCAGGGAAAGGTATAACTCTGGGATTATGATAATTTTTCAGGATACGCAGGCGAACCCTGGCTGACGTCATCACTTACGCGCAAAGAGAAGCTCACCTCCATACCAATCACACACACACTCTCCCTCTCTCCCTCCCTCACACACACACACACTCACAGAGTCTCCATCCTTGAACCTGCAGGGTGTTTGAGAGTAAGAGATGCTGTGATCAAAGCCACTCTAAATGTGTGTGTGTGTGTGTGTGTGTGTGTGTCTCCTGTGAGGGTGTTACATAGTTCATGAAAGCACCAATCAGTCGCTGTTGTGCTCTGAACACACACACACACACACACACACACAGGTGGCTATGGTGCACTGCGGCTGACTGGAATGCAAACAGCTGAAGACCATGAGACAGAAAATCATTGACAGAGTGAAAGGTGAAAGGTCACGAGGATGATTCATGAACTCGAAAAACTAAGAAACTTTGAAGGAATAATTTACTGCTGAAATGAATATTTATCATTCACTCCCCCTCTTTTTCAAACCCATGTACCAAAAAATTAAGCATTTCTGATTATGAACCACAACAATAAAACAATCAAAGGAACATAAACCCCATCAAAGCCTCACGACAGCAGCTCCTGTGATCCAGAGGATCTGAAGATCAGACTGAGCATCAGAATGGAGAGGAAAGGGGATTTAAAGGGAATATAGGACTCACAGAACACTGGATGTCAGACGGAGCGTCCCGTGACGATTAAACCCTGCTCTCACTTGGATATCGTGTGTGATGTGGAGAAAGCGAGGAGAAATGGTTCTCAAGGAAACTTCACTTTATTTCGAAACTGAAAACAAAACACTTTAAATATAAACCAAAACGGCACGCTCATTGGTGCAAAACTCAGAGATCCTTGGAAACACAGAAACAAGGAGATGGCATCCGTTCAGACAGACGTAACAGTGAACAACTGACCAAGACAAGGGAACACAGCAGGGTGTTTATATCAAGAGGAGATGGGGAACACCTGACGACACTGACGAGTACGTGATTACAAGACAGGTGTAGAAAGACCAAGAACGGCCAGGACGTGAACAGGAAGTGCTGACATGATAGACAGGAAGTGTACCAACGACCTTACTGACAGGAAGTGCCAAAGATGACAAAACTGACAGGACTTAAACTGTCAAACACACACAGTTCACATAAACACAATCGGTTATGAGTGTGAACGTAAACAGCAGGAAAGAAATCGAATGTGTGTATTAGATCTGTGTATTAAAGTGAATCAGCATAATATACAGAATCTGCTGCTTTATATTATGTTAATATCAAACAAACAACAGAAGAACAGAAAATCACTAATAAGAATACATTTCTTACTTGAATGCTGCTGTTAAATGAAGATAAAGATGACATTGTGTTGTTGTTCAGCTCGTGGGGGGCGGAGCTACGCGAATGGGGCGGAGTCTTTCAGCAGTTGTGGGCGGGTCTAAGCATCTGTGATGTCACACTGCAGGAAACTGCAGGAGGCTTTTCCTGAGACACGGCTTATGATTTATGGGATTAAAAAGTGCTTTTTTACGGTTCACACACACTCTGCAAAACTGGCAACAGGAGAAACATCTCAGCTCTGAGTCTTCTGCGTGACATTCAGAGGGAAGGTCATAGTTTGGTGTGAACAGCACGAAAACACGGATCATCCTGCATCGTATCAGCAGTTCAGGCTGATGGTGTGATGAATCTTCTTGCACACTTTGAGTCTCTCAGTGCCAGTGGAGCCGTTTAAACACCACAGCCGACCTGCTGACCACACCAGCGAGAATAACACACCTCCAGATAACAGTCCCCTCTGACCCAGCCTGCATCTCTGAGGGGTCAGAGGTCAGATCACCTGTGTCATCTGTGTGTGTAAGTATGAGTGTGTGTGTGTGTGTGTGAGAGAGTGTAAGTGAGTGTTTGAGTGTATGTGTCGCACACTGAATTCGAATGATCTCATTCCACACACAGCCGACCGGAAACACCGCGACCTCGAGCGAGACCTGCATTTATGAGCCGCGGGCGACACGCGTCCTGCTGACCGCAGTGTGAATTACACAGTGACCCTGACGATTTATGATTCATTATATGAACATCCATCACCGCTTCATATGAGCAGCAGCAAGAGACTCTACTGTTTCTGAGAGAGTCAGAGCATACTGCAAAAACACAGTAAAACAGTGTAATATTATATCAGTGTAAAACAGCTGTTTTCTATGTGAATATATAGTAAAGTGTCATTTATTCCAGTGATTAAAGCTGAATTTATTAGATGATAAATACAGTAAAACAGTGTAATATTATATCAGTGTAAAACAGCTGTTTTCTATGTGAATATATAGTAAAGTGTCATTTATTCCTGTGATTAAAGCTGAATTTATTAGATGATAAATACAGTAAAACAGTGTAATATTATATCAGTGTAAAACAGCTGTTTTCTATGTGATTATATAGTAAAGTGTCATTTATTCCTGTGATTAAAGATGAATTTATTAGATGATAAATACAGTAAAACAGTGTAATATTATATCAGTGTAAAACAGCTGTTTCTATGTGAATATATAGTAAAGTGTCATTTATTCCTGCGATTAAAGCTGTATTTTCAGCAGCATTACTCCAGTCTTCAGTGTCACATGATCTTCATAAATCATTCTAGCATGATGGTTTGATGTTCAACACGTATTGATGATTATTATCAGTGCTGATGTTCAGTGTCTGAGGGAATTGAGCAGAACTGGCCTCATTCAGGCACTGAAAGCATCCGCACACAGAGATTTGAAGAAACACTTGAGCATAATTTGAAACGCTTGGTTTGATATATCGTTCATCATGCTGTGAAACCCGTTAAATACGGTTGTGTCAGACTCATTAAATCAAGAGATGAAGCGCAACACAGGCTCCTCTTGTCTAATAAGACCTTGATGAAGTCACTGAGAATCCCAGAGACAGACATTCCCTCCATCCTGACTCATGAAGAACGACATCACTTCCTGCTGAAGAACAAACAGGCATAAAAACACAACACCAGCAGAGAGGAAATGACCGGATTTCAGATAATCAAAAGATTTGAGACAAACATGCGAATCTTGCAGCATCACTGGATGAGTCACTCACATCAGCAGGAATGTGTGTTCATCCACAGGGTTTCTTCGGAGAGATTCAAAGGGAATGGGTTGAATCCATGAAATACTCATGTGGCAATGCCTGCAGGAATGAACAAATGAAAACGGCTTTATCTCTGTGGAGAAAACCAGACGAATGAGATCAAACGGCTGAATCAGTGTTCAAACTCATGCAGAGAACAGATTCAGACTCTAGGTTCTGATTGGACGAGACCTGAATCACACACACACACACACACACACACACACCTCATAGATTCTGCAACTTTGTATCTAAAAGCTGGATGTTGCTTGGCAAACACAACTTACAAACATCCCATAATAATGAGCTTTCTACTAAAATATGAAACACCGGGTCAACGATTCAGTTTGATTCGTTCAGTTGACTCACGCATTGAGTCATGTGGGGTCTGTTGGTGACGTGGCTCCGGTCCAGGTTTGAGGCTGATGCACCTGAACCTGAATGGAGGTGAGTGTGCGTGTGTGTGTGTGTGTGTGTGTGACTCACATCAGCTGTAAACGAGCAGCACGTCAGCGGAGCTTCACCGCAGACCCTGGGCCCCGAACAGCCGCTCTGACGCGAGTCACCGCACAGGAACGCTGGATTCATCGCTCATTAACACAAACGCACTAACTATGTGAGCTACTTACATGAACTCAACGACTTCAGCTGCGTCTTAAAGTGTTGTTCGCTCGTGTTGTTCTGAACCCGCATGATGGTGATTCAATCTCACAAACACCTCAGAGTTTCTCACAGAGATGACAGAGGGCAGACATTAAATGAGGAGATGTCATATCGGTCACGGGTTCAGTATGGAGTTCCTCAAGGTTCAGTGTTAGGACCATTGCTTTTCACCCTGTACATGCTTCCTTTGGGTGCAATTATTAGGAAGCATGGCATTAGCTTTCACTGTTACGCTGATGATACTCAGCTCTATATTTCTTCTCATCCTGATGAAACGAACAAATTCACTAAATTAACAGAATGCATAACCGATATAAAAAATTGGATGACTAATAACTTTCTACTGCTAAATTCTGAAAAAACAGAGATTCTAATTATTAGACCAAAAAGTTCAGCACATAATAATCTAGACTACTGCCTAACACTCGATGGCTGCTCTGTTAAGTCTTCGTCGTCAGTTAGAAACCTGGGTGTGCTCTTTGATACCAATCTTTCATTTGAAAGCCATGTTTCTAGCATCTGTAAAACGGCATTCTTCCATCTTAAAAATATATCTAAATTGCGACATATGCTATCTAAGACAAATGCGGAAAAGTTAGTTCATGCGTTCATGAGTTCAAGGCTAGATTATTGTAATGCTTTACTAGGTGGTTGCCCTGCACGCTTAATAAACAAATTCCAGCTGGTCCAAAATGCAGCAGCTCGAGTTCTTACTAGAACCAGGAAGTATGAGCATATTAGCCCAGTTCTGTCAAACCTGCACTGGCTTCCTATTAAACACCGAATACATTTTAAAATCTTGCTAATTACTTACAAAGCATTAAATGGTTTAGCTCCCCAGTACTTGAGCGATCTCTTAACACATTATAGTCCTTCACGTCTATTGCGATCCCAAAATACTGACCAGCTTATAATACCTAGAATATCAAAGTCAACTGCTGGCGGTCGATCCTTTTCCTATTTAGCTCCTAAACTCTGGAACAGTCTTCCTAATACAGTTCGGGAAGCAGACACACTCTGTCAGTTTAAATGTAGACTAAAAACACATCTCTTCAACCTGGCATACACATAACACATTATACATACATTTTTAATCCAAATCATGTAAAATTATTGTTAGGCTGCATAATTTAGATAAGCCGGAACCGGGAACATTCCCATAACACCTGATGTACTCGATACATCAGAAGAAGAATGGCATCTACGCTGATATTGGTCTCTGTTTATTCCGAGGTTACCGTGGTCAGCTGGATCCGGGCCGTATCCAGATCAGATGAAGGACCTGGACACGAGCACAGCACTGCCCTGAAGTGTCTGCGGAGACCGTGACTCTACTAGACCCTCCCCTGTGACGATCATGAACCCATCTCTAACCGGACCAAATTGGACTTCATATTGGACTTGAATTGTTGTATAATAATCATGCACGGTTTGGCTGTTGGCCAGAGGAGAACTGGTCCCCCGACTGAGCCTGGTTTCTCCCAAGGTTTTTTCTCCATTCTATTCTTCATTCGTTACGTCACCTGCCGGAGTTTTGGTTCCTTGCCGCTGTCGCCTATGGCTTGCTCAGTTGGGGAAACTTAACACTTAAAATTCATCAATTGTATTGATTCGCCTGCTCTTTTGGGGCTTCTGTTCAGCCAAACAAACTTTGTTTATATTGTTTTTCCTGTAAAGCTGCTTTGAAACAATCTACATTGTAAAAAGCGCTATATAAATAAAGGTGACTTGACTTGACTTGACAACACTGAGAGCTGAGCCCATCCTGCTCTTCATAGTGCAGTTCACTGAGAAAACACCCTTACTACTGCTCAACACTGCTAATGAGCAACCAGTAGCCCCCTGACAACACCCTAGCAACCAGCCACACCAGCCCGATGACTATACCCTAGCAACCAGCCACAGCAGCCCACTGACCACTGACAACACCCTAGCAACCAGCCACAGCAACCAGCAGCCCCCCAACAACACCCTAGCAACCATCCACAGCAACCAGCAGCCCCCTGACAACACCCTAGCAACCAGCCACAGCAGCCCACTGACAACACCCTAGCAACCAGCCACAGCAGCCAACTGACAACACCCTAGTAACACACTAACCACCCACAACACCTTAGGAACACACTAATCACTGAAAACACCGTAGCAACACACTGATTATCCACAACACCATAGTAACGGCATAGCAACGCACTTACCGCTGAAAACACCCTAGTAACTGCATAGCAACACAACATTTGAAAGCCAAAATATGAAATGCCACTGTTTTGTAGAGGTATTTTCATTTGTGATTCGGAGCCAAATTACAGGAGGGGTAAAATGACTTTAGAAAGACGGCAGCTTCATGATTTTAGTTTTACCCAGAGATCAGTGGATCTGTTCGTGAAATCTGCTGACTTTATCCATCTTTGTTGCATTATATGCCAACCGTGATGACTCAGAAATGAGAAAAAGCTCTTTTAACAAGCTTTTGTCCAAAGTTTGCATGTCTGCAACTCCAGAAATATTAAAGATATCTTAATATCCTTTTAGATGTTGGTTCTTAGCAAACATTTCTTCTGCTATCTTCAGTTTTAAGGCTCTGTGTGGTTCAGTTCCAGAGATCTGAGGATCTCAATGCGGATGATCGATCAATTTAACCCATTTTCAGGAGTCGAAACCAAATGTTGGTGAGTCTGGACAGAGCTGATAGTTGTACTTATTTACTGATACTGACTGTATTTAAAGAGGAATCTCTGAAGAACAAATCATTCTGAAACTATAAATTAACCCTAGCAACCGCGTAGCAACACAGATTGCGGAGTGACGTCGCCGCGGCTCTGAAAGTGAGAGCGCTGGAAAAATACTTCAGCGCTGAATCATGACATCACTCAACACTGACTCAGTGACATTTCCCATGAATCCCTGCCTGCACACAATAATGAGATGAAGTGAGTCATGCGGGTATTTAAATGAGCTGTGGAACGAGGCATTACGGGTGACAGACGCATTATATATACACGTCCTGTAGTCATATAAAGTGAATGAGGGATTATAAATACACATATATGAGTGCAGAATCTGGTCACAGCACTTCAGACGAGCGTCACTGAAGTCTGGAGGGGCGTGTCCTCATCAATATTCATCCTCCTCTCACTGTGATTGGCTGACGACACGGATGAAGTGAGACGAGGGTTTGAGCACTTCGTTGTGTTCGTCTGCCGGATTCAGACGGCAGGATTGCGGAGGATCGGCACAGGCCCGCGGATCAACGAGAGTGATTTAATCTCAAGAGTCGAGAGACTTATTTACAGCAATAAACAGTCAATGACGCAAACTTCATTCAGATCAGATCAACTCAATCTCTACTGTTGTTGAGTTGTTCATCAATGACAGTTGTGATGTGGAGAAGTTGAGGATCTCTGGAGGTCAGGTCACTCACGGTGAGGTCAGAGAGGTCAGGCGCCCCTGAGCCGTGAATCGCCCCGCGGGCGGAAGCACCGCATGCATGTTGGCAGAGGAGGAGCTGATGCTAAAACAGAGAATGAAACAGTTGGCCGAGCGAAACCCACTCATTACTGGAGCGACGGACGCTTCATTCAGTCCTGAACCAGAGCCAGAGTTCATCTTCACAGCCGTTCATTACCGCACACACACAGAGCGATCTTGTGTTGAGATGAGTCCGTTTCTGTGACACGCGTGACGCTCACATAACACGTGTGTCCGTGGAGGATCATATCTCCTGACCCCGTCCTGCTGGAGAACGACACACACACACACACACACACACACACGAGGAAGAGTGTGTGGATTCACTCCATCATCATCTCTTCCTCCAGCGTCCCGTTTATCTATGAGTGACGCACATTCACACAATCATTATAGTTATTGGCAGATGTTTTTCTAACCCTAACTCTCAATCAAACATTGTCTCAGAAACCAATTAACTAAATCAATTATAGAAGGTTTTTACACATAATTGAACATCTTTCATTCAGAACGCAACTCGCATTAATCACAACAGGAGCTCGAACTCCAACAAACTCATTCATTTCCTCGTGCGACGCATTCATTAAATGTGGGGAGAAACTGGAAATCGTGGATCGTCTGAACTCTGCAGTGTGACGCGTGTCAGAGAGTGTTTAAACACACAGATAAAACTGTGTTCAACATCATTACGGTTCATATATTCTGATATAATGAGAACATGGAGGGAAAACTGCGCAATTCCAGTCAGAAAATCAAACTGATCAAAAATATGCAATTTACTGTAAATGCAAATTCAGGAAATTCTGATGCTTGTGATTTAAATCAGTGAGATCTTTATAACAGAACAGCAGATACTGACAAATACATATTCATATCAATATCAAATAAATATCAGAATGAGATGATATTTAAACACTCAGTTTTATGATCTGTGGTTTTAAATCATATAATGCAATGCATAAACGAGTGCGATCGATTAAAGATTGAGTGCGGCAGGATTATTAATGAAGCGTTGCTCGTTAGAGGAATATCAGATGTGATGCAGTCGCTGTATAGAGTTGAGAGTCATTCTGCTCAGGGAAGAGAGAGAGGAGCAGATCATCTTCCTCATCATCTTCATCATCATCGGCTCGTGTGTTTCTGGGGAAAAGCGTCTGACTTTCGAGAGCGTCTCTCCTGCTCTTTCCATCACACCTCCATTATTATCAGACGCTCTTCAATCAGCGTCTCGTATTTACATCTCCAGAGTCTGTCTCTCACAGGAAGCCCATAGCAGGAATCTGAGACTGTTGCCATGGGGACAGATGTCTGTCTGCCCGAGTGCCACAACACAAGCTCTGACTGACGCACACACACACACGCACACACTGACCTGAGAGCTGCAAACACACACACACACACACACACACACACACACACACACACACACTGACCTGAGAGGACCTCTCTCACACACACACACACACACACACACACACACACACACAAACACTGACCTGAGAGCAGCTCACACACACACACACACACTGACCTGAGAGGACCTCTCACACACACACAGACACACACACACACACACACACACACACACACACACACACACACACACTGACCTGAGAGCAGCTCACACACACACACACACACACTGACCTGAGAGCAGCTCACACACACACACTGACCTGAGAGCAGCTCACACACACACACACACACACTGACCTGAGAGCAGCTCACACATACACACACACACACACACCTGTGCTCATCTTCATTATCAACACGTGGATGTTCATGTAGATCTGCATCACGTGCTTCTGCACTCTAAACTCATGAAGTGAATACCTGCTGAACTTCAGCAAACTCAAACTCACTTCCGGCGCGCGCGCGCGTGCGTGCGTGTGTGTGTGTGTGTGTGCGGTGCACCGGCGCCTCCTGCTGGACAGACGCGGAACAGCCGGAAACACCGACCATAAGAATAGCAGCTGAGCAGAGCAATCACTCCTGTGTGTGTGTGTGTGTCTGAGAGAGAGAGACAGAGAGAGTGAGTGTGTGTGAGAGAGTCACATATCATAGTACTGAGACTGCTCTCATTAGAGTTACAAATGATGTGCTCTTATCATCCGATCGTGGTTGTATCTCTCTGTTAGTGTTACTGGACCTTAGTGCTGCATTTGATACAATTGACCACAAAATCCTTCTGAATAGACTTGAAAATTATGTTGGCATTAGTGGAGTTGCATTAGCCTGGTTCAAATCATACTTATCTGAGCGTTATCAGTTTGTAGCAGTAAATGAGGAGATGTCATATCGGTCACGGGTTCAGTATGGAGTTCCTCAAGGTTCAGTACTAGGACCATTGCTTTTCACCCTGTACATGCTTCCTTTGGGTGCAGTTATTAGGAATCATGGCATTAGCTTTCATTGTTACGCTGATGATACTCAGCTCTATATTTCTTCTCATCCTGATGAAACGAACAAATTCACTAAATTAACAGAATGCATAACTGATATAAAAAATTGGGATGTCATATGATTATGATGAAAAAACATCATAAAAACACCAAAAAACTCTCCATGTAATAAATGAGTTCATGTGTTGATGATCTGAAGGTTGGATGATTGTAATGCTGTACTGGGTGGTTGATCTGCCGCTTAATAAACAAACTCTGAAACACAGCAGATCCAGTTCTTACTGGAAGCAGGAAGTGTGAGCAGATTATCCGGTTCCAGCACTGATTCCTATTAAACACACAATACATTTATAAATCCTGATCATTACTGACAAAGCATTAAGTGGTTTCCTCCCCAGAACTTGAACTCAGAACACATTATAGTCCTTCACGTCTATTGCCATCCCATAATTCTGTTCAGCTTATAATACCTAGAATATCAAAGTCAACTGCTGGCGGTCGATCCTTTTCCTATTTAGCTCCTAAACTCTGGAACAGTCTTCCTTTTACAGTTCGGGAAGCAGACACACTCTGTCAGTTTAAATCTAGAATAAAATCACACATACACACACTCATTATACATTTCTATAACTCTAATTATGTAAGATGATTGTTATGCATAATTTAGATAAGCCGGAACCGGGAACATTCCCATAACACCTGATGTACTCGATACATCAGAAGAAGAATGGCATCTACGCTGATATTGGTCTCTGTTTATTCCGAGGTTACCGTGGTCAGACAAAACAAACTTTGTAGTGTTATTTTCCTGTTCTCTCTGTGAAGCTCCTTTGAAAAAATCTCAAAAGTGTGTGTGTGTGTATGTGAGAGTGTGTGAGAGTGTGTGTGTATGTGAATGAGTGTGTGTTATCAGTTATGAAAATGTTTCAGACATGCATGTATGTTTTATAATATCTATATCATGGAGTATCTGATAAACTGGCAGATTATTTAAATCTGCGTCTGTAAATCTGTATTCTGGCAGTGTTTGCCAGCAGTCGTTAGTGATGATATCCCAACGATCCAAAGCCACTGAAACTCTGTGTGTGTGTGTGTGTGTGTGAAGAAACTCTACTTCTCATTTGAAGAAACTCTCATTTATTTCAACAGGACGTCTTTCCTTAATATTTATAATGATTTTCTTAAATAACCCCTGATTCTTGAGTGAACATCCATATAAAAACATACAGTTTTGTGAATGAGAGGCACTGATTTTATCTGTGAATTTAATTATTTCCAATCACGTCAAAACACTTCATAAGTGCAGATCGCCATCTGCTGTTCAGAAACATGAAGAGCATCTGGAGCCTGTGATTGTGTGTGTGTCTGTATGTGTGAGTGTGTGTGTGAGTGTGTGTGTGAGATCTCACTCACACACACTCACACACACAGACACTCTCTCACACACACTCACTCACTCACAAAGACATGCACACACACACACACACACTCACTCACACACTCACTCATACATACACACTCACTCACACACACTCACTCACTCACACACACTCACTCACACACACTCACTCACTCACACACTCACTCACTCACAAAGACACGCACACACACACACAGACACTCTCACACACACACTCACTCACACACTCACTCATACACACTCACTCACACACGCAGACACACACACACACACACTCACTCACACACACTCACTCACACATACACACACACACTCACAGATTTCTAAGTTTCTGATTGATTGTTCTGCTTTGATGTTTGTATGTTTGTTGATTCACTGTAAAAATGAGAATTGCTTTTGGCAACACATTATAACGATTGTCATGCCAATAAAACACACTTGAATTGACAGATCGAGATAGAGAGAGAGAGAGAGAAAGAGAGATAGATAGATAGATAGATAGAGAGAGAGAGATAGATAGATAGATAGATAGATAGATAGATAGATAGATAGATAGATAGAGAGAGAGAGAGAGAGAGA
The DNA here is from genome assembly GCA_037043235.1 of Rhodeus uyekii. Lineage (NCBI taxonomy): Eukaryota > Metazoa > Chordata > Actinopteri > Cypriniformes > Acheilognathidae > Rhodeus > Rhodeus uyekii. Next base: position 74,612 of record JAWRVZ010000403.1, on the reverse strand, counting down.
GAGAGAGAGAGAGAGAATTATTAAGTCACGCCTCCTCTTTAAGTCAAGTCACCTTTACTTATATATCGCTTTTTACAATACAGATTGTTTCAAAGCAGCTTTACAGTGCTCACATGAAAACATTATAAACAAAGTTTGTTTGGCTGAACGGCAGCCTTAAAAGAGCAGGAGAATCAATATAATTGATGAATATTACTGTTTTTTACGATTGCTAAGCAGCAGCGAGCACAACTGGAGTCACATGTGCAAAACTCAAACTACAGACTACAGTCTGCAATACCAACAATCAACTGAGCTGAACATTCACAACACCTGCACAACCCATTCCAACAACACAACTCTGAACACACGCCTCAAAACAGCTCATGCAGCCAAACACTAATCACAACACACACTGAGATGCACACACTGCACGACCCTCACTGAGATACACACACTGCACGACCCTCACTGAGATACACACACTGCACAACCCTCACTGAGATACACACACTGCACGACCCTCACTGAGATACACACACTGCACGACCCTCGCTGAGATACACACACTGCACGACCCTCACTGAGATATACACACTGCACAACCCTCACTGAGATACACACACTGCACAACCCTCACTGAGATACACACACTGCACGACCCTCACTGAGATACACACACTGCACAACCCTCACTGAGATACACACACTGCACGACCCTCACTGAGATACACACACTGCACGACCCTCGCTGAGATACACACACTGCACAACCCTCACTGAGATGCACACACTGCACGACCCTCGCTGAGATACACACACTGCACAACCCTCACTGAGATGCACACACTGCACGACCCTCACTGAGATACACACACTGCACGACCCTCACTGAGATACACACACTGCACGACCCTCACTGAGATACACACACCGCACGACCCTCACTGAGATACACACACCGCACAACCCTCACTGAGATATACACACTGCACAACCCTCACTGAGATACACACACTGCACGACCCTCACTGAGATACACACACTGCACAACCCTCACTGAGATACACACACCGCACAACCCTCACTGAGATACACACACTGCACAACCCTCACTGAGATACACACACCGCACAACCCTCACTGAGATACACACACTGCACAACCCTCACTGAGATACACACACTGCACAACCCTCACTGAGATACACACACTGCACAACCCTCACTGAGATACACACACCGCACAACCCTCACTGAGATACACACACTGCACGACCCTCACTGAGATACACACACCGCACAACCCTCACTGAGATACACACACCGCACAACCCTCACTGAGATACACACACCGCACGACCCTCACTGAGATACACACACCGCACAACCCTCACTGAGATACACACACCGCACAACCCTCACTGAGATATACACACCGCACAACCCTCACTGAGATACACACACTGCACAACCCTCACTGAGATACACACACCGCACAACCCTCACTGAGATACACACACCGCACAACCCTCACTGAGATACACACACCGCACGACCCTCACTGAGATACACACACCGCACAACCCTCACTGAGATACACACACCGCACAACCCTCACTGAGATACACACACTGCACGACCCTCACTGAGATACACACACCGCACAACCCTCACTGAGATACACACACCGCACAACCCTCACTGAGATACACACACTGCACAACCCTCACTGAGATACACACACCGCACAACCCTCACTGAGATACACACACCGCACAACCCTCACTGAGATACACACACTGCACGACCCTCACTGAGATATACACACTGCACAACCCTCACTGAGATGCACACACTGCACAACCCTCACTGAGATACACACACTGCACAACCCTCACTGAGATACACACACCGCACGACCCTCACTGAGATACACACACCGCACAACCCTCACTGAGATACACACACTGCACAACCCTCACTGAGATACACACACTAATCACAACACACACTGAGATACACACACTGCACAACCCTCACTGAGACACACACTGAGATACACACACTGCACAACCCTCACTGAGATACACACACTAATCACAACACACACTGAGATACACACACTGCACAACCCTCACTGAGATACACACACCGCACAACCCTCACTGAGATACACACACTGCACAACCCTCACTGAGATACACACACTGCACAACCCTCACTGAGATACACACACTGCACAACCCTCACTGAGATACACACACTGCACAACCCTCACTGAGATACACACACTGCACGACCCTCACTGAGATACACACACTGCACAACCCTCACTGAGATACACACACTGCACAACCCTCACTGAGATACACACACTGCACAACCCTCACTGAGATACACTGCACAACCCTCACTGAGATACACACACTGCACGACCCTCACTGAGATACACACACTGCACAACCCTCACTGAGATACACACACTGCACAACCCTCACTGAGATACACACACTGCACGACCCTCACTGAGATACACACACTGCACAACCCTCACTGAGATACACACACTGCACGACCCTCACTGAGATACACACACCGCACGACCCTCACTGAGATACACACACTGCACGACCCTCACTGAGATACACACACTGCACAACCCTCACTGAGATACACACACACAACCCTCACTGAAATACACACACCGCACAACCCTCACTGAGATGCACACACCGCACAACCCTCACTGAGATACACACACACAACCCTCACTGAGATACACACACCGCACAACCCTCACTGAGATGCACACACCGCACAACCCTCACTGAGATACACACACCGCACAACCCTCACTGAGATACACACACTGTCACTCAGAACACACTGAGAGTAAAAACACTAGCATCAAACACCAATACAGAAAATACTAACTTTTCTGTACAGTTTGAATAATTTCAGTGATTTCTGTTCATTTTCTTCAAAGAACAGAGTGACTTTCTTTCACATTATTTACAGTTTTAAAACATAACAATTCTTGAAGGTAAATGAAGATCAGCAGTTTGCTTCAATAGTCTGTAGTAATTTACGGATTTACAGTAATGAGAAAAAAGGTAGAAACTAAAAGTACATTCTGTAATTCAAACAAATAATTGAAGGGCTAATCCTGCCTCTCTGTAGCATCAGCCACAGGTTTTCATCAACATCACATCTAATGTTCTCTCTCATGCTCCTGCGGAAGAACCAGGTCTGTAACATTTACAAATATATCATTATCAGCCAGCACTCTATCTTGATTATCCCACAGTTTACAGTATCGCATTGGTGACCATAACCATGCCAACAATAGCATTTTCCTGCGCATCTGAAAATACATTTTCTCTTCCTCCTGTTGGGGGCAGCTTGTAAAAATATGTTACAGTCAAACTTACTGTAATGTATATATGTGTAAATATTCTATAATTGCAATACAAAATAAATTCCTGTAATGTTTTCATTTACTGTAAGGATGTAACTCTCACCTGTTTGTATGCTGGAAAATTATCATGACAGATGCAGCTGTGGATCTTTGCAGATTGGGTTGCACCCTCAACCCTTCCTCTCTCAATGAGAGACCATCATTCATGACGTCTATAAGTTTAGCACTTATTTCATCTGAAATAACAGCTCTTTGTCTTCCTCCACGCATTCACCCTCTCCCTGCTACCCTTCTCCCTTCACAAACCTGTCTTCCGTGTTCCATTTACAAATTTAGTTTTTCTGAGCTCTACCTATATAGATAGAGCTTAGAAAGACTAAGTCATGACTTTTTGTGACAAAGTTTTGATTATTGATTGATTTGATGATTGATAGATTGATTATTATATTGATAATTCAAGTCTAATATTAAGTCCAATTTGGTCCAGTTAGAGATGGGTTCATAATCTACACCGGGGAGGGTCCAGTAGAGTCACGGTCTCCGCAGACACTTCAGGGCAGTGTTGTGCTCGTGTCCAGGTGCAGGTCCTTCATCTGATCTGGATACGGCCCGGATCCAGCTGACCACAGTAACCTCGGAATAAACAGAGAACAATATCAGCGTAGATGCCATTCTTCTTCTGATGTATCGAGTACATCAGGTGTTATGGGAATGTTCCCGGTTCCGGCTGACCTAAATTATGCAGCCTAACAATCATTTTACATGATTTGGATTAAAAATGTGTGTATAATGTGTTATGTGTATGCCAGGTTGAAGAGATGTGTTTTTAGTCTAGATCATAGGTGTCAAACTCAAGGCCCGCGGGCCACATCCGGCCCGACGTGTAATTATGTCCGGCCCGCGAGAGCATTTTATTAATGGCCCGCGAGATGTCCCGCGCTCCAGCTGACTCGCCGAAAACTTCCTGTATTAAACAGGAAGTGGCTAATGATGCTTCGCGCTCGCGCTAGGCTTGGTACACAGTGCTTGTGCGCGAAATTCAGGTGTTGATCATCGGATGAGAAGAGCCCGCCCTCATGGCAGAACGTCTTCTTGCATGATTGACAGGTCAGACAGCATATCAGCGCCAGCTGTCAGAGTGACAGTACAAGCGCCAGAAAGAAAATACAGCGCAAAAACAAAAACATTACGTCCTTAGGACGTAACAAATATATTGAAATATTATTACGTGTAAAAAAAATTGTGATATAGTTTGTAAAATCTGCTATAACCCATGGGTTTATTATATGCGGGAAAATACGGTATATGTTTACTGACATACTGCTGGTATACCCGTGTGTCTCATTTGCGGAGCTAGATAAGCACAGCACTATAAGACAAATGACATAAGAGTAAATTCAACTGAATGATTTGATTTGTTATTGCTGAAAAGCAAAAATTGTATTTAGATTTCCAGGTTTTGTTATGCAGCATGTCCATATTTTGAATTTGTATAATTTTGACAGGATATATTTTTATGGAGAGCAAAATCTTTTATATATAAATCTGTTTAAGTTTTATATAAAATGACATAAGAGTAAATAAATTTGAATGTTTGTTCTTTTAACTTTTACTTGTTTACTTTATTTCTAACTTGTATAATTTAGACAGGATATATTTAAATAAACTTATTTTTAAGTTATTTAAGGTATAAGTTGATTTATTCCAGAATAATATTTCTGTCTGTTTTTATTCACATCTAATTTAAAAAAGGTAAGTTTTAAAAGTTTAGTTTTAGTGTTTTCAATAAATGTTTATCCTGTTCGGCCCGCGACCTAAAGTTTTTTGGGATTTTGGCCCCCTGTGCAATTGAGTTTGACACCCCTGGTCTAGATTTAAACTGACAGAGTGTGTCTGCTTCCCGAACTGTAATAGGAAGACTGTTCCAGAGTTTAGGAGCTAAATAGGAAAAGGATCGCCCGCCAGCAGTTGACTTTGATATTCTAGGTATTATAAGCTGGTCAGTATTTTGGGATCGCAATAGACGTGAAGGACTATAATGTGTTAAGAGATCGCTCAAGTACTGGGGAGCTAAACCATTTAATGCTTTGTAAGTAATTAGCAAGATTTTAAAATGTATTCGGTGTTCAATAGGAAGCCAGTGCAGGTTTGACAGAACTGGGCTAATATGCTCATACTTCCTGGTTCTAGTAAGAACTCGAGCTGCTGCATTTTGGACCAGCTGGAATTTGTTTATTAAGCGTGCAGGGCAACCACCTAGTAAAGCATTACAATAATCTAGCCTTGAACTCATGAACGCATGAACTAACTTTTCCGCATTTGTCTTAGAGAGCATATGTCGCAATTTAGATATATTTTTAAGATGGAAGAATGCCGTTTTACAGATGCTAGAAACGTGGCTTTCAAATGAAAGATGTATGTGTTTGTGTGTGTGTTAATATGGTCTGTATTGGTGAGATGATTAGCTGGCACCATAAAACTTGTTGTTCTCAACAAGCCATGTCACAAACCCGTCAACCATGTGATCAACGAAGATATGCTTCAGACTGTCTGCTCTTGTGTGGAAAATTACTAGTTTTGTTTATCTTTCTTTCTTAGCCAATCAGAATCATTTAAACGTCATCATTGACGTAGTTAGCACCCTCTGTTAGAGTATAATTGCTGTAACAATGTTATTGTAAGTGGGGCGGCCTACGAACTCCTGAGACTTGAAGCTTCTGCTGATGAAACTGCAAACTAAACTTCCCTAAAATTTCTTCTATTGACTGCACTTCTGACTCCTGCTCTTCATTCAACATATCTGGTCCTTGGGACTTAACTGTAAATCCCCTACACAGTACTATGATATGGTCTAAATCCTGACTAGAAATCCTCGTAGATGCTGTTTCTTTATAGAAAAGAACATAATTGTGAAGATATTGCCTTTTCTAGAATTTTTGACAAAAAAGGTAGATTTGACATCGGCCTGTAATCAACTAATTCTGTAGGATCAAGTTGTGTTTTTTTTAATAAGCGGTTTAATTACAGCTAGCTTAAAGGTTTTTGGTATGTATCCTAATGACAAAGATTAATTAATAATATTAAGAAGAGGATCTATGATCTCTGGAAGCATTTCTTTCAGTAGCTTAGTTGGTATTGGGTCTAGCATACATGTTGTGGATTTTGATGATTTAACGAGTTTAGACAATTCTTCCTCCCCAATAGCAATGAAGGATTGGAATTTTTCTTCAGGGACACTAAAATTTACTGTATTTTGTGATATTGTAGTAGACGGTTGCATTGTTTCTCTCAAATATTATGAATTTTGCAAGTAAAGAAGTCCATAAAGTCATTACTGCTGTGCTGTTTTAAAGCATCTGGGGTTGAGGCTTTATTTCTTGTTAATTTAGTCACCGTATCAAATAAATACCTGGGGTTGTATTTGTTTTCTTCTAAGAGGGTAGAAAAGTAAGTAGATCTAGCTAATCTTAAGGCCTTTCTGAATGCAATAGAGCTGTCTTTCCATGAAATGCGAAAAACCTCTAGCTTAGTTTTTTCCAGCTCCGCTCCATTTTTCTGGCTGCTCTCTTGAGGGCCCGTGTGTGCTCGTTGTACCACGGTGTTGGACTATTTTCTTTAATCTTCTTTAAGCGCAACGGAGCAACAGTGTCTAAAGTGCTGGAAAAGAGAGAGTTTATAGTTTCTGTTGCAACATCAAGTTCTTCTAGGCTATC
>JAWRVZ010000403.1:57500-60000 GCA_037043235.1 Rhodeus uyekii | reverse complement strand
TATAAAGAAAGATGCGATGATGAATTGATGAACAGATCGCAGTGTTTATGTTCTCTGTGTTTCTCAGCAGGATCGAAGCGCATCAACAGCGCAGCAAACAGCAGCTCTTCTGACGGCGTCTTCATCCTCCTCTCCATCCTCATCCTCATCCTCACTGCCGTCTAGCTTCATCCGGTCAGAAGAAAGGAGGGAAAGAGAGGAGTGTGATCTCTGACGCACAACAGCTCATGCTCTCTGTGTTTAATGTCGTGGAGACTAAACCCAGAGATCAGCCGATCATATACAGATATATAATTACACATATATAATAACAGATATATAATAATAGATATACAATAGCAGATATATGACAGATATATAATAACTAATAACTAATAACTAATAACAACTAATAACTAATAACTAAAAACTAATAACTGCTCTTTGCTGAACTTATGATGAACATAAACATAAACAATATTCATCTGATGCTTTTCACAGCTTTCACATTTCAAAAGCATTAGATTATAAGCAATATTATCAACATTCATATCATATGAATCATTTTAATGAAGAAAATGGTTTTTGTTCCTCATTTATATTTATATGCTATATAAACTTTATTATAACTCTTTGCAATGAGGTTTCATGTGTTAATATTAGTTAATTAACATCTAATAATGAACAAAACATCTAGAGCGTTTATTATATTCAACAATATTTATTAATAAGTTTATAAGTATTTAAGAATTTAAGTATTTGTTAACATTAAGAAATGCACCGCAAAATAATGTGAACAAATATTAATAAATGCTGTAAAAATATGTTGTTCATTGTTAGTTCATGTTACACAATGAACGAATATTAACTAATGAGACCTTATTATAAAGTATTATTATATTGTATTATATAATTCTATGTTATTACATCATAGTATATTATAACTGATTACGTTTTAACATTCAGCAAAAACAGCTTTGACTATTTTTTATATTCTGGGATGTAATTTCTAAATCCCAACATTATGAACGCATTCACTCTCTTTCATCTGTAAATCAGATTTATCTTCTCTTTTTATCTTCTCACCTTCTCTTTTCTGCTGAATCTGATCTGACATTAAACGTGTTTCTGGCTTCAGATCAGCATCGGTGTCTGAATTACTGCCGTATCATAATGAAATCAGATTATTGATCAGAACTGAACCGGATTTTTCCAGTAAAATTACTTCAAAAATCTGATACGTTTTTTGTTTGATATGATCAAAGTCCTTTTGAAGACATTTTTACTCAATTTAGTTTTTTCAAAATAAATCAGGTTGGTTGAATCAGGCAAATGAATGTAATGTTTAACTTAACTTCCTGTTTCCTTCCGTGTGTTTCCTCAGCTGTTGCGTCATCTCTCACCTCGTTTGTCTCGTCAGCTGCGTCTCATCCCCTCCTCTTGTATTTGAGCCCTCTTGTGTTGCTGTGTGTTTGTCAGTTGTTCATGTTGTGTGTTGCAGTGTGTAGATGTGTTCAGTGCATCCCAAGAGTGCCGTTTTGTTCTTCCAAGTCTTTTTTTGTTGATAGTTTTTGAATAAAGAGAGTTTTATTGGATCCTGCTGCTTCTCCCCGTCTCTCCGCGTCACACACCATCCTCTCGTATAACACACACATCAGTCAAAGGTTCAGCCGGAACAGGAACAGGAACGAGAGGTTAATGTAAAAAGGGATTATCCTCAGGAACAGACAAGGCCAAAATAACAAACAGAAATGATCCATATCAAAACCTCTACTTTTCCTAAACTCAAAATAAAGAAAACAGAACATAATTTAACTTACCCCCCTCCCGATACACAACGATACACCATGCAAAATGGCGTCAAACCCCCTGCTTCCCTTAAACTGCTCAGAGGATATACAGGAGAAATTAAACAAATCTTAGTCAAACAGGCAAGGGTCAAGTTAACAAAGTACAAAGCTCACAATCACAATTAATCTCACAATCAATCACAAAATAAACACTAACACTCTCTCTGATACAAACATCTAGACAAGACAAAGGGATACGAATAAATAGCAACAGGTAAACGCTCAAACACACGACGGCAGAGTAGTGGCTTCTCGGAGTGTTTGGGGCGGGGCTTAAAACTGGATCAGGTGAGGAGGGGAACCAATCACAGCTTCCAATCAATTAACTTGGGAAACTTCCACCAGGAACACAAACATGGAGCATAGACTACACAACCATTAACACAAGTCAAGATCATCATAACACCAGTGCAGCTCAACTTCCTGAGGCTTGATTAACATTTATTAACACATCTCTCTCTTCACTGGAAAACACATAAAACATCACGTAATCCCTACATTTCCTAAAGCATGCTGGTCATGTGACAGAGCCGGCTGTGTTTCAGGGTGAGGAAGGACATCGTCCCCCTCATTTCCTCCCTTTCCATCTCTATAATCTCATCTGAAGAGGCAAGACTCTCTGCAGAACACACACACGGTCTGTTGGATCTGCTTCTGCGGTTGTGTGAGTG
>JAWRVZ010000403.1:25000-52500 GCA_037043235.1 Rhodeus uyekii | reverse complement strand
TCATGCTTGGTGTTTTCCAGCACAAACATGAAAAATGAAATGAAACTTTCCCTCAATGTATAGAAACAAAATTGTCATCTATAATGGAAATAAAGAGAAGTGAGCAGAAATCCATGAGAGTGCTGTAGAAATGAAGCTGGTTCAGAGCAGAATCACTCACCCTGTTCTGCGGTTCAGTGGATCCCGGGGCAGGAGCCACCGAGACACTCAATCCCGTCTCACAGACGATCACTATCTCTTCATCTTCATCTTCATCTTCATCTTCATCTATATGTACAGTATCAATTGTAGGTCTAAGATTCATCATTATTTTCGTTGACTCCTGCCCCAAGACTTCAATAATCAAGTGTGTTCTCTTGGAGACGCTGGTTTGCCGAAGCATATAATTGGAGAAACTGGGAACGGCTCTTTTATAGCGGATGAAGGCCAGCCCTCGAGCTCAAGAGCGATCAGAACGCAGCTCATCTGGTTAAACCAGTTTCAGATCCGAGTCTGAAACATCAGATCCACGTGATTCACACCCTGATGCTGAACTACACACTTGCTAAAGCTATGAAGATGCGATTTCTGAATGATTGATTCATTTATTGAATGTTTTTAATGGGTATGTGAGTGTTGATCACTCCAGTTTCTCATTCTGCTGGAGTTTTTATGAAAGAGCAGAACAGGTTCTGGAAACACTCCTGTCGGTGAATCCACACTAAACCATCAACAGTTTCTCTATCAGTTCCTGTGAAGGGAAACTTACACTGACGCCAGTGCATGACATGTACATCCCATAATATATTACACTGTATAATATAATTCAGAATCAGTGGAGCAACAGACACAAATATGATCAAGATCCAATCTGAGGCCTGAGATTCACCATGATCCATTTCAACGTAAACACACACACACACACACACACACACACACTACATCTGACCTCTGAGCTGTAATGTTCTTCACTCTGTCTCTGCTGGACTTTTGGGTTTTCGTCTCTGTCGTCTCTGGATTGATTAGTTGGAGACACTCAATATTCATCAATATTACTGATTGTTCTTCTAGAGCTGCTGTTCAAAACACACTTTATTTCATTATTTTCCAGTTTTCTCTGTAAAGCTGCTTTGAAACAATCTCTGTTGTAAAAGCGCAATAGAAACTAGATAGAGGAAGTTTATGATATAAACTTCAGTTGGCTTGAGAAAGCCTAGCCTGAAAGTTTAAATTAGTTGTAAAAGCTTCAAGCTTGAAAAGTTTTGAGAGTTTGTCGCTAACAAGATTTATTTGGAGATTACTGATGATTCAGTTGGTCAGTGAGTGGCGCTGTTTCCCACACACAGAAGCAGCATTTTCTACAGTTATATTTGCAATCTTTGATATGTTTGCCAGTATTTCATAGTTAGTATGTAAAATAGAGAGATTTAACTTACTAATTAAAGTTAAAAAAGTCTTTTTTCAGGATTTAAAAAAAAATGCATATCCATTGCAATGGACATTGGGTTCCAATGACTGCTACTCAATGCACATGCTGATTGAAATTTATTATATATCCTCTTGAGTCCCACAAGTTTGCCTGATGTGAATTTTGTAATTTTTCTTGCTAATTGAGATATGTAGGACCTAATAAATACAATACCCCCCCCCCCCCCCCCCCCCCCCCCAGTATGGCCAGTAGGGTAATAATTAGTCAAAATTCAAATCTCATTCTAAAATATGTCAAATTTTAAGAAGAAAATTTGAGAAAATGTCATATGCAGAATATACAATTACAGTAATCCCTCGTTTATCGTGGGGGTTACGTTCCGAAAATGACCCGCGATAAGTGAAATCCGCGAAATGGAAAACTTTTTTTTTTTTACAATTAGCAACTATTACATGTATACAAATACAGTGACTCACGTGTAGGCCGTTTCACAGCTCTTCAGACTGGGCCGCTGCATCCTGACTACGCTCTGCAGTGTTCTCTTCTTCTGAAGCCCGCGGTGCAGGTGTGTTTGTTCGGGAGAAGAACATAGTGATAGGCAGCTGTTGTCGCTCTTTTTTCTTCTTTGCAAAAAGATCCTTGTACACCGACATGCCACCATCGATTACGTTGGAGAACTGTAATGAACGGCCCATCAAAGGGTCCCATTCCTCAGCTAATCGCTTAAGTTCAGTGGCCATTCGCACCATGGTTGCTAAGCGACCAAGCGTTAGTCCTTCCTCCGTACACATAACTGCACGAGACGACAAAATGATAGCACAATTCGTAGCATGTTTTGATACAAGAAGCGGAAGTGAGTTTTTAGCGAATCAGAATGCTGAGCACAATGCACCAAAAAAAAAAAAAATGCATTATGAAAATCCGCGAAATAGCGAATCCGCGATAAGTGAACCGCGAAGTGGCGAGGGATCACTGTATTTATTTAATGTGATTAGTGCAAAGTGCACTACTGCTCTGTGCCACTGGGGAATACCTTGAAAGATACACACAGGAAATGTGTGTGTGTAAAGTGACTGCACTGACTCTAATGCATTTTCTATTAGAGGTTTATTTTATTAAATGTGCAATTTGTAAAACAAAAACCTCAAAATTAAAGTTGAAATGTTATATTGTTCAAGTTCTTGACCTTGGGATTTTTTTATGTTTAATTTTTTTTTATATTGGTTTATATTAGTTTGATATTCACAGCTGTTAAGACCAAATGTCCACTGCAATTGACAACAAAAATTGCTATGAAGGAGTTATGATTTTTTTTCTTACTCATTAATAGATGCCTAATTTAATGGGATATTATTATTATTATTTTTTTCAGAAACCTGGAACCTAATTCTGGTCTGAAGGAGATATATGTATATATAAATTGTTTCTTCCTGTGAAATAAAATAACTTAAATATTAGTATTTTTTAAATCATTCCTGCCAAGTACAATGGGGAAAGTAATGCAGTTTTTTCTAATCTCAAGCAGTTTTCAGATTGAATTGATCTGCCATGTCAGACTTCAGTTCAACACGGCAATTATAGCAGATAAAGGAATCAACGCAATGTAATATTTGTATAAAGCCTTCCTCCATGGGAAACAAAATAACTTAAATATTAGTATTTTTAAAATAATTCCTGCTCAAGTAATGCAGCAGAGTAATGCAGTTTTTTTGAATCTCAAGCAGTTTACAGTTTGAATCGATCTGCCATCGTTTTTGCATCCTTTTAAAAAACGTATTTCATTTACTGTTTAAGTGTTCACAAAACATCGATCTATCAGCGAATCTGCTCAGGAAGCACGTTTGAACTCGAGAACAGGAGTCAGACTTTAGTTAAAAGCCGATAAAAGAATTAACACAATGTAACTATATACTCAAGAATTAGTTATAAATAACTTTGACTGTTAGACGCTGCATTTGAAGAGAGTCAGCGCGCGCGCTGCTCAGGGAAGCATTTTACATGCGTCTTCCCCATGAAAACACGAGCGAGAGTCAGAATTCGGCAATAAAGTACATAAATGAGCGCTATAAATAAACGTAGGCGCTTAGACGGTTATGCGTTGCCGCGAGTCCAGGAGGACGCGCGTTTAAACTTCACTTACCTTTCCTATAGTATCATAGTGCTCAACAGCGAAAATTCGTCGCCAAGTAAAGACGAATGAGAGTCAGAATTTGGCCATATAAGTACATAAATCTTCAAGCAAACACGCTGCAGCGGTTACTTGATAATCGGAAACAATTTCCGTTTGATCATAAACTCTCTCACATAAATCTATTTTAGGAGATTATGATCTCTCTCTCCAGCAGTAATGGCGTCTTTGAAAAGCTTTGAGGCTTTGAATTGCAGCGCTCTGATTCGTTCAAACGTCAGTGCTCTCACTGACAGGGGTGTAATTTTGTGATATTATGTATGTAAAATAGAGAGATTTAACTTACTAATTAAAGTAAAAAATCGATTGTAGACCTGCAAGTTTTTTTTTCAGGATTTAAAAAAATAAAATGCATGCCCATTGGAATGGACATGTTCACACATACTGTATTGAAATGTATTATATATCAGGTGTAATGTTGTGATGTTACCAACAGATGGAGTGGACGCTCTATCTAAAATTCAGTTTTCACTTCATTAGTGAAAGTCTATGGAGATTTTATGACTTTAATCTTCAGTTTTATCAAAAATCATAAGTCTGATCAGTCTGAAAAGGGATAGCAACTCAAGTCAGAACAGGTCTGAAGTCTGAGCAGAGTTTAGTGGTTGTAGCTTTAAAGCTCTAGGAGGAGATGCTTTGAGAATTTTAGGTAAGAATAATAATAATAATAATAATAATAATAATAATAATAATAATAATAATAATAATAATAATAATAAGTTTAGATACAATATCACTAAGTTGGCTTTCTCAAGCCAACTTAATAAAGGTGATGAATAAATGATTAACAAAGACTTCTTTTAAATATTGACACATGCTCACTGAACGCTTCTTGCGTGATTCATAATCAGTTTTATTGTGTTTATTAAGGCGTCGCAGGTTCAGTTGTGTTTCTGTTTCCTGTGAAACGAAACTCTGAGACGACGAGAGATTCTTTAAAACGAGTTTCACTGACAATCATAGAAAGAATCTGTGTGATTTTATTGAGCAACTTAAAGACTCACACACACACACAAATGCATATTACAGTTTTCTCCAATTGCTTACACACGTTTTCAAAACTAAGTCTCCTTTTTTTTAAACTCTACACACAATTCTCAAAACTGCACACACAAAATACAAAATGCCTCACATCTCCTTCAAGAATGCAACACTGCATTCAAAATCACATAAACACACGTCAGAATGAAGCATTTGCATCAAATGGCAAACACTTCTTTCATAATAATACATTTTTGGATATACCATGTAAACACTGCTGTTCTAAATCTACAGCTCTTTGCTCTTTCATACGCTTATATCTATATTTCAACACAATGTTCTGCAGTGAGAGTAATCTGGGTAACAAGAACACCTGAAACGCCAATTCAATGTAGAAACTATTTATTACAGTTTTTCTCAAATGCTAAAACACATTTCACAAACGTTTCTCCAATGTCTTAACACAACACCCTTTTCTGAAGCTACATAAACACAACCACACATTCTCACCAAAACTCAGGCTTTCACACCAAAAGAGCAGCGCGACGCTTTCAAAACTGTAAACACTATACACATCATTACACACTACAGCAAAACAACTGAAAACACAATGCTCAATTTGTGAGAAGGTTCTTTGTTTCACAACTGCCAGTGCATATCCTCTGCTGAGGATTAGTGAGTTTCATATGAAGAGTATGAATCTATAGTAAATTCTGCATGTACACTACTGTAACACAACTCAAAGCAGAATCAGAATCTATTGCACACAACAGCACTCTTGAAAACATGATCAGGATGTGAAGTTTTTTTATTTACTTTATTCACACACAATCTCTGCGCGGCATCATGTCGCTGATCTGCATCCCTCATCCACATCGCAGGATATATTGACTCTTGCCAGGCATCACAGTACAGTTTTTCTCAATTGCTAAAACACTAAACGCTATTGCCTGAACCAAATGCTCAGTTGCCTGAACACACTGATTGAATCAATCACTCTTTTGGCAAAACCACAAGCACTTTTCACCTGTTTAGACACAACTTCCCAACACATTTTCATTGTGATGCACTCGTGCTGCATAACGCTGAGCACACGTGACAAAAGCCACACACAATTAAAGCACTGTTCTCAACACTTGAACACAACAACTCAAAACTGATCACACTTGTGTCTAATGATGTGAGGGAACATGTGCAGTGAGCAGTTCAGAGAGGAAGAGTTTGTGTGAGAGGACGTGGAGGTGGAGGAGGTCAGTGAAGAACAGTGATATCTGAGTAGTGTTGTAATGGAGGGTTGGTCCAACTGTTTGTAGGCCTAGTATTGATGTATATTTTTGTACTTTATTTTTTACATGGGCTTACTGCACACAAGTGGCAAACGCATGAGATTTGTTTGTTTTTACAAGTGAATGTAGAATGTGAATGGTTTTGTGAATGTAGCTTGAAAATTGGGTTTTGTGTTCACAGTTTAGAGAAAAGGAGAGCAGCTTTCAAGAAATGTGTCTTAGCAATCGAGAAAAACTGTAAAACAGGTCATCTGACCTTTGACCTATTTATAGGCCTATCTATACTAGTGTAAAGTAAAGCAATGATTGGTTAGTGATCAGTTAAGAGTTAGTGTTTGCACGTGTGAGGAGTGTGTGTGTGTGTGTGTGTGTGTGTGTGTGTGTGACCTGCTGAATAAGTGTAGCGTTTTGATCGGTTGTGTTTGGAAAAGGAAAGCAAGTCACTTCCTGATAGATCTTTGTGTTTTAGGTAGAGAATTGTGTGTAGTGTTTTGAAAAAGTGTTTTTTGCAAATGAAAACTGAGTCACAGGTTGAGAAATAGCTTATGGTTTTGAAGATTGGCATGTAGTTTTGCATTTGAGTGAGAGGTTTCAAAAATCGTGTGACATGACATGAATGTGCGGTTTCACTAAAACACTGGATAAACGAGTGCGATGGATCAGAGATTGAGTGCGGCAGGATTATTAATGAAGTGCTGATCGTTAGAGGAATATCAGATGTGATGCAGTCGCTTTACAGGGTTTTCGAGAGTCACGAGCAGCAGAAATGTGATGAATGCGGTTCATTGTTCACGTCATTTCACGGAGAGTAAATCTTTCTCTCCTTCTCAGTAAAAGAGTTCCAGGAACAGCTGATGTGTCGAGTGTGATGACTGTAATCATCACATGAATGAACGTGTTTCTCCGGTCAAACCTGACGATTCATCAGTCAAACGTGTTTCAGAGAATCAGGCGTCGATTCACAGCAAACAGAAACACATCCGACCTGAGGAACCATGCACTGACAGATTACTTTCAGAACACATTATTAGATATCCTGAACTTTTAGGATATTTTAAGAAAAGTTTTAGAGTAATTTTTAAGTTTTCTTCCTCATGCTTGAATTATTTTACCAGAGTTTAATGCAAGAGATGTTTAGAGAAAGAAAGAAAATCTCTTCTCGTCTCTCACAACAAACGATGAATGGAGGAGCCACTGATTTATTTCCCAGAATCCTCAGTGGAGCATGTGACATCATCACTGACGGGGGGGGGGGGGGGGTCTGAAACACAGAGCTTGAATCTCCAGATCACACACACACACACACACACACACATGAACACACTCATACTTACAGATCTCGTGATATTTGCAGAGAGTGTCTTTATATCGCTCTCAGAGACAGACTAACATGAATTATCAATCAACTCACAATCAATGCAAAAGTCCTGATCACATGCAAGCCTCTTAATGACCCTAAGAAGAAATAAATGATTTTCTTTCATTTCCTGAAGGTATTTGCTGCACAATCCCACAGCAGTTCATTGTAATGCATTGAGGATATGAAGAGCTCAACTGAACGTGTAGAAATAAACGAGTTACAGCACGTTTACACCGGAGGCTTAGTAAATAAAATTAGTCTTTATTTCCTGCGGCAGGACCTTAATAACAGCTGAAAGTGACTAAAAATATGCAATCATTATTTGATCTGAATACTAATTAACAGACGAAAGGAAGAAGCACGTTCGCACGCACTGTATTCCACACATCTGACAGCAGGTTTGTGTGTGTTTGCTCCGGTGAAGATCTGGCTGATGATCTTCATGCACAGATGAATGATGTGCGTTCAGGAGGATGTGAGCTCTGGCAGTGAGCGCCCCCTTGTGGGGAGAAGTGTAACTTATAACACACTTTGTGTGAATCATATTTACATTTATGCATTTGGCAGACGCTTTTATCCAAGGTGACTTAGGCCTACTTCACATTTAAAGAACACATTGAATCAGGTCTTAAATAATTAAATGTATTTTGTGTAATTGATTTCATCTGTATCACAGATTAAGTTCATATTAAATGCAATTGAGTGATAATAGTTTCTAGTGTCTTTAAGATATAGTTATAGTGAACCACTCAATGCTAGAGATTACGTGAACTAAAACATGCCGTAATGCCAGATAACAACACTGTCACCAGGAAGATTTCAAGGCAACAGATTTCAATCATAAACTGTGAAACAAACACACCCACACGTCTATGAACGAAGGAGAACAGAAACAGGGGAAAAACACATGAGCAAACAAAGGGAACTAATGAGCTCGTTAACAAGATGCTTGACGAGACACAGGAGAGGAGGATGAACTGAATGAAACATGCTTTGTCTTTCTATCAGCGAGCTGTCAAGAGAGCTAAGACAAAACATTGTTCAAACATGATCCCCAAACACCATCTTACTCCGAAAATATTGTTTTCTGTGATGAATTCAGTGCTGAACCCCCTGTAAAACACATTTCAGACCCTTCTGCTGCACTACGTGAGGCTTTTTTGCATGTTTTCCGTGATAAAATCATACTCTTAAAGGGCCAGATGTTGAGATGTTTGAACATGTTAACACATCAACACTCAACTTTGATAGTGTCTCATTACAACAAATCATGAAAGTAATTGCCAATCTTAAACCCTCCATGTGTCCTAATGATGTAATCCACCCAAGACACTTCAAACAAATAGTGGACTCTGTCGGTGCAGGGCTGGTGTCATCTGTAAATAAAAGCCTTCAAACTGGGTTTGTTCCAGACAGCCTGAAAACGGCCACAGTTACACCGGTGCTAAAGAAACCCTCCCTCGACTCGACTATTCTTACTAATGTTTGCCCGATTTCCACCTTACCTTTTATTTCAAAAGTACCATAAAGATAGTTTATATAAAACCTCAAGCTTTTCTTACAGATATGATTTTTGAAGAATTTCAATCTGGTTTTAAGGCTTGACACAGTAATGAAACTGCCTTATTAAAAGTTCTTAATAATAGTTTAATTTCTACAGATACAGGTAGTTCAGTAGTTTTAGTTATGTTAGACCTGTCCCCTGTCTTCGATACCATGATCACAATATTCTAATCTCCAGATTAATATCTTGTGTGGGCCTAGGAGGAATGGTTTTAAATGGTTCAAGTCTTCTTTAACAAACAGAAAGTTCACAGTTAAATTAGGAATCATCACCTCTCCTTCAGAAAACCTGACCTGTGGAGTGCCACAAGGCTCTGTGTTATCACCAGCTCTTTTCTCACTATATATGCTTGTGATATTATTATGAAACCTTTTTTACCACAGAGGTCTTTGGAATTTGCAATGCATGCCCTTATTACGTCGAGGCTGGATTATTGCAACTCCATCTACTATGGTATAGCGAAGTCTCAAATTATGCGTTTACAAGTATTTCAAAACGCGGCTGCGCGGTTTCTGAAAGGATGTAAAAAATACACACACATGACCGCCCTTTTGGCTGCCAGTTAAGTACAGAATTGAATTTAAAGCTTACTCTTAGTCTACAAATCTTTACACAATCAAGCACCGAGCTATTTGTCCAGTGTTCTCCGCCATTATAATCCATCACGTATCCTCAGGTCTGGTGTTCAAAACCTGCTGGAAATCCCTAGAACTCATCTGAAGAGCCGTGGAGATTGAGCGTTTTCTGCTTCCTAACAACATGAGCGCTGCTTCTGCTCTCTCCGCAAATCCAGCCTCAAAACACATCTCCTTTCATTGGCTTTTAATAGTTTATAATGTCTTGGTGTTTGTGTCTGTCTTCTTTTAACTATCTTAACTATTTAAATTGTAGTCTAAAGCACTTAGGTCTACTTTGTGGCTGTTTTAAATGTCTGATTCGTTCATTCATGTTGTCCCGCACACACTTTCACACCAAGTTGATTTAAGGATATGTTTTTTCTCATAGAGACTCAGAGAACACACTTGGAGAACTGGAAACTGGCGGAGATTAACATGGCGAGGAGAACAACATGGCGGTAGGACTCTCAGGTAAGATTATAATCAGAGGGAAGTCTCTGCTCCCGGATCAGGCCGAGGGCGACTCCATGCCAGAAAGCTTTGTAGTGGTTTGTGGCTGAAGTGTTGCTTCATTTTCTCTCCTGCTAATCAGAAGCTCAAAATCTTTCCCTCCATATTAAACATCTTTACACTGAAACAAAGTGAATCCATCAACAGTCAAAAAAGAGTCAGAGGTCAGATATGATTGACAGCTCACAGCACTAAATAACACACCAGTAGATACTGATATCTAATCAATATTTCACTCTTCTGATATTAGTTTCATTCATTTGAAGATGTAAGATCAGCAGAAGCTTGTTGATGTTGGTGATGTTAAAGGAGCCGGACGTGTGAGTGGAAACTAACTGATGTTTGATTAACAAAGTTCGGGAGGAGCACGTTCAAGGATGAAAGCAATCAACTCATCATCAGCAATTATACCTCATCCTATCAGCATGAGAGGAAGCTTGTATATATCGGTCTGTATATATTGGTCTGACGACGACCAATTCCTTCCTCCTGTTCCTCCGCTGCATTCCGCCAATGCAAGGAACACTCATGCTCAGCAAAGCTCCGCAGTTGAGCCGCCAACTACACCGCGCGGTCGCTGGCCCAGCCGCGCCGCTTCTCGAACCCCACGACGCCGAGGCTTGCCCTCACCTCCACCATCACGTCATCCATCTTCCTCATCTCCAGCTTCCTCCGTCACTTCAGTACTCTCAACGATCCCCGCAATTGAGAAATGGACAGTATTAGCTTTAAAACAAGCTTTAACTAACGCCAATGTCCATTTCTCCAGGAGACTGAGAAAGCAGAATTATATCAACTATACTTCTCTCTCCAGCCAGCCTCTACTTCTCAAAAAACCTCAAAACAAACACGAAAA
Organism: Rhodeus uyekii; assembly: GCA_037043235.1. Classification (NCBI taxonomy): domain Eukaryota; kingdom Metazoa; phylum Chordata; class Actinopteri; order Cypriniformes; family Acheilognathidae; genus Rhodeus; species Rhodeus uyekii. The sequence goes on along the minus strand of JAWRVZ010000403.1, from coordinate 41,730 downwards.
AGCAGGATTACCTCAAACCAACGCTCTCAAAAATCTCCATCTCTCTCCCACAGAAGACCAGACCGTCTTTCATCTCACTGCAGCAGCAGACCCTCTGCAAGTCTGGGCCGCGCGACAGATTCTGCATCCGCCGGGGCTAGCACTTCCCTCCACACAGCTGAGCGACACACCAGACCCCAAGAGCCGGATTCCGTCGACATCCGCCATCCTCCAAGCACAAACTCACTTCTGCCAGCAGGACAGGCTCAGCCCCGCCAAAATAAACTCATTCCTAACCCTCTGCCCCATGTCTGGCCCACAGCTCCTCCATCTAATTCTAGCGCGAGGCTGCCTCCGCTAGCGATGCAGGCCCGGCCACCCCGCCTTTTCCCCCAACCTCTCCCTCTTTCTAACCTTCACGTTCCTCTTCAGGCTCCAGTGGTCGACCCAAGCGTGAGGTTGCCTCCGCATGCGGCCCCAGCCTCTATCCCTCTTTATTCTCTTCCCCAAACTAAATCTTCTTTCACCCTGCTCTCTGCAATTCCTCTAGCCATTCCACCAAACGCTCCCGCTTTGGAACCGCCCCCTGTCGCCAACAACATCAGCACACAGATCCTCTCAGGTACGGACATCGATTTATCATCCTTGCTATCTTTACTCCCGCCTCCCATACCAGATCGCCAAATCGAATGTGGTGGATTCTCAGTCACTTTAAAAAACCCATCTCACAATCTATCTCGCACCCTTTCTTTTCCAGAATTTTGTCTAGCTTTCAGCCGCTACAGCGAAATCATATACGCTGCATTACCCCACAGGAGACGAGAACTGAACAATTATCTCGCGATAATCACAGAACTCGCATTATCATATGGAGGAACGCACTTTTACACCTACCATAAACTGTTTTCAGCTAAAACCAGTGCCCGTACTGGGGTGCCCTGGACATCGACTTACACAATAGAGTGTTTTTAGGCTGCCGCAACAACATCTCATGTGCGATCTGTAGATCACAACACCTCAACCTGCCCGCTAACAAAACCTCTACCCAGCTCCGACCCACCACAACCAAAATCAACAAGCTACGTCGACCACAAACGACCACCATCAACAATCCCTCCGCCAAAAAATTCACAAAGGAAAACAACTACACTTCCAGTAACCAGGTTTGCAATAACTTTAATACAGGAAGATGCACAAGACAGCAGTGCTGTTTCATGCACATATGTAATTACTGTGGCGGCGCTCACGCCCGCACCATATACCCTGTCAAAAGCTCCCAAAATAAAGATTTGCAAAACTACCTATCGACTCCCGTGAATATTTTCCAGTTAGGTGTAGAATTGTCTACCCACCTAGACACCAATTTTAAAAAATTTCTCCTCTCCGGTCTCGAACACGGCTTCAAACCCGGCGTTGAAAGCCTCCTCACAAAAAACATTATCTGCGATAATCTCCAATCTGACACAATCTCGAACCCGACACAACCTAATCAAAAAAGAGATCGATTCAGGTTTCATTTTCAACACATTATCAGAAGCAATTTGTTGGATTCTTTCTAATAATCACGGAATCCCTTACATAATCCACCTGCTCGACGACTTCTTAATCATCTCGCCTCCCGACGCCATCCCAGCCGCCCATCTCCTTTCAGTGCAAAAAGTTTTCGCTGAGCTCGGAATTCTAATCGCTGAGGATAAAACCACAGGTCCAGCCACATCAATCAAATTTCTAGGCATCAACCTAAATTCAACAAAATTCCAAGCATCTCTACCCAAAGAAAAATTTACAGGATCATTCTGATCGCTTCAAACCTTTTAGACAATCCAAACTGTTCAAAACGCGAACTACTATCTTTACTCGGCCATCTAAACTTCGCGATGCGCATGATCCCACAAGGCCGCTCATTCATCTCCCATCTCCTCTCTCTAGCATCCTCTGTGCACGCACTCGAAGACAAACTCACTTTAACCAGCTCATGTTGCAACGAGCTCAGCCAATGGATTAATTTCCTTAAACAATGGAACGGGATATCATTCTTCTACAACAATCTAGTTTCACTCCCCATAGATATTCAACTCTTTACAGACGCAGCGCCCTCTATCGGTTTTGGGGGTTACTACCAAAGCCGATGGTTTGCATCTACATGGCCACCCCATATGTCAGACTCAATGCAGGCGACATCATCCTCAGCGTTGTTTGAACTGTATCCTCTGGTCATAGCAGCCTCTCTGTGGGGGAAAGAATGGTCCACCAATAGCATCCTAGTACATTGTGACAACGAAGCCACCGTACATTGCCTAAATATCAGCCTGTGATCAATTCACGCAAAACATGTCCCTGGAGCCAAAAACCAAATAGCCGATTCTCTCTCTCGTTTTGCCTTTCAGAAATTCAAGCTGCTGGCACCAGAAGCGGACCCATTCCCAACCCCAATGCCTCACTTTTCAGAACTGATATTCCCATGAACCATCCACTAAAAAACCTCCTCGACGCCTCACTGGACAACATCCTCCAAGCCGTTTCCCTCCGAACCCTCAAGTCATATCTAACCGCATGGAAGAGCTTCAAGACCTTCCATTCTTCATATAACCTGCTTTTTCCAGATTTTTTCCCTGCTCACCATCACCTCATTTATATCCTACCTCAACAGCGCCAAAAACCTCCAAGCCAGCTCTATTAAAGGTTACCTAAGTGGCATACATTTTTTTCATAAATTAATTTTTGGCTCACCCTCCTCAGAAATAGCCAACCCCCAGACATCTCTACTCATCAAAGGCATTCAAAGAACCCAACCCACCAACCCAGACACCAGACAACCAGACAACCAATAACTCTCAATATACTCTCCAAATGCATCTCCATCCTCCGCCGAGGTTTCCACTCCACCAATACTTCCCGCACCCTCGACGCTATGTTCATCCTGGCTTTTTTCGGATTCCTCAGAAGCTCAGAACTCACCGTCACATCCAGCTTCAACCCAAAAGTTCATCCTACAATTTCCGACTTGTCAGTACTGGACGACGAAACCATTTCTTATTTCATCAAAGGAAGCAAGACCGACCAATACAAAAAGGCCACTTCATCTACATCTTCAACCTTCCATCACCAATCCAACCATATCAAATCCTCTCAGACTACTTCCATTTCAGAAAATCACAGGCTAAACTCCCTTCAGACCCACTCTTCACAGATGATTCCAACTGCCCCATTACACGTTTTTGGTTCCAAAAACACCTTAAAGCTACACTTCTACAAACTGGCCTCCCAGCAGACCAATTTTCCAGCCACTCTTTCCGCATAGGCGCAGCAACCACGGCTGCACAAAAAGGTCTTTCACAACAACAGATACAAACATTGGGCCGCTGGTCTTCAGAAGCTTTCAAGAGCTACATCCGGTAAAACAGAGAGCACATCAAACAAACCCAACAAACTCTCATCAGTTAAACATCTGCTCATCTCCACATATAACTTCACGGCAACAGCCTTTTCCACAGCCGCAGCAGTGAGGCTCCAGAAGGAGCTCAGCCCTGGAAAACCCTCCATTCCCGCAGCAATGATGTTCCCCCACACTCCCGCAGGAGTCAGTCTAAGGGGGAAACTACTCCACTGCCTCAGCAGTGAGGCTCCTGCAGGAGCTCAGTTCTGAACTTGCTTCCTTTACCGCAGCAACGATGTTCCCCCACATTCGCAGGACTCAGCCTAAGGGTAAAATTATTCCACTATCGCATCAGAGAGGCTCCCGCTGGAGCTCAGTTCAGAGTCGGCTCCATTGTCTCAGTTCGCCTCCATTGTCGCAGCAATGATGTTCCCCCACACTCCCGCAGGAGTCAGCCTAAGGGGGAAACTACTCCACTGCCTCAGCAGAGGGGCACCCACAGGACCTCAGTCTTTCCAGAAACGGCTTTCACTGCCACCGAGACAATAGAAGATAAGGAAAGAGTCGATCTCCATCATCCAACACGTGACAAGTTTCCAGAGGAACTTTTCCACTACCGCAGCAGTGACGCAACTTCACGCTATTGCATGAGCTCAGTTCAAATGGAAATTATTGCACTGCCGCCTCCATTGCCGCAGCAATGATGTTCCCCCACACTCCCGCAGGAGTCAGCCTAAGGGGAAATTACTCCACTGCCGTAGCAGCAAGGCTCCCGCAGGAGCTCAGTTCTGAACTTGCTTCCATCGCCGCAGCAATGATGTTCCCCCACACTCCCACAGGAGTCAGCCTAAAGGGAAAATCGCTCAACTGCCGCAGGAGCCAGTTCTCTCAAATTCTCCACCGCCGCAGCAGCGATGCTCCCGCAGGAGCCCAGTCCCGAAACCCCTTCATCACCACAGCAACGACATTACCCCACACCCCCAAAGAAGTCAGCACTAAGGGGAAATTACTTCACTGCCATAACAGTAACATAACTCCCGCAGGAGCCAATTCTCTTGAATCCCCACGACTACGGAGTCTATCCGGAGAGGCTCCAAAAAACCTGACGACATCAGTTAGTATCCCGATAAGCGCCCCCTGCTTCCACAGAGGTACCCCTATACTCCCAGGAACCAGGTCTCCAACCAACTCGCCTTCTTGCTACTCGTCGAACAACAAACACATCTCCAACGCAAAGCAAACCATCTCTTCTGTGCCTCAAGCCACCTACAACCTTTCGGACAACATAAATAACAAACTCCCTCCCGACAATTCAAGAACTCACCCAACTTTACCTCATCATTTTTGGGGGTCATCAACTCCTTCCTAGCGGCTGTCCGACTGGACTGCAATTTTTGGGGGAGTGCTCCAGGTTCGGGCCAAATACCGAGCTCTGAGCCTCTCCTCGGACAGCACGCCAAATACACATAACTTTACTGCCCCTGAATCATTGATAAGTGTGAACTCGTGAAATTAGGTTTGATTAACAAAGTTCGGGAGGAGCACGTTCAAGGATGAAAGCAATCAACTCATCATCAGCAATTATACCTCATCCTATCAGCATGAGAGGAAGTGTGTATATATAGCCATGTTTGACTCACCGACATCCCTCGACAGTTTTCGGCATCCCTCCACCGCCCCAACTCCTCACACCTAGTTGTTCCTATCAAAGTCAGGAATACGGGGGGAGTGCTCCAGGTTCGGGCCAAATACCGAGCTCTGAGCCTCTCCTCGGACAGCACGCCAAATACGCATGCCTTTACTGCCCCTGAATCATTGATAAGTGTGAACTCGTGAACTGATGTTGGGGGAGGATTCACACGCAACCAGATAAATATCAAAGTTCAGCCGCGCTTCAGATCAATCTGAGTGTTTGCACACATTTTAAGAGTTACTATCGTGGGCTTTTCACTGAACCATGAAGAAAATGTTCCTCCAGGTGCTTCTGCTCTGTTTGTGGCGTCTGACTGGTGAGTTTTAAATTTTTTCATTTGGCAGAGGCTTTTATCCAAAGCGACTTACATCGGATTCAAGGAACACATTGAATCAGTTCTTGCTTTCCCTGGTATTGAACCCATGACCTTGGCGTTGTAAACAACAATGTTCTACTGATTGAGCTACAGGAAAGCTAAATGTGTTTTAAATGTGTTTTTATTGCTTCAGTTGTTTCTGTTCTGGGATCATGTGATAAATTACTGGTTAAATTAGTCAGAGAATATGAACATTCACTGTTAGCGTCGACAACGGTGGCTGTATTGAAGCAAACGACTCAGGAAATAATCAAAGAACATCTTTAACCTAATAATGCACACAATACACAGGAGAATCATGAGGAGAAACACAAGTGCGTAACACTGATGATACCGGACGATGAACGCAACAGAACTCAGGGTTTAAATAACAGGGAGAAACGGGAAGAACAGAGACGGATCTGGGATTAATGAACTAATGATAGAGAAAAGAAACAAGTGGATACAGAGCAACCAGAGAGAAAACTAAACCTGAACCCAACAAACATCTTACAGTTCGTCTCAGATACAAATAACTATGAGATCAAGTTTGATTCAGTTATTATGATTAAATTAAATAATATTTTAGTGAAGCTTCATCAAACCAACATCAAGTGATTTTAAAGCTTTAAACTGTAAAAAAAACTCTGTTCTTCAGGAGTTACAGGAGAGATTTTGCCAGTGATGGAGGGAGAATCAGTGACTCTAAACTCTGATCTCACTGAAATAAAGGATGATGAACAGATTCAGTGGAGGCTTGGACCTGAAGAGACTTTAATAGCTGAAATCAATAAAGAAAAGGACAGCTTCACTGTATATGATGATGTTCTTGGTGGGAGATTCAGAGACAGACTGAAACTGGACAATCAAACTGGATCTCTGACCATCACAAACACCACAATCAAACATGCTGGAGATTATAAACTAGAGATCAACAGTGAGACGATCAAGTATTTCACTCTCTCTGTCTTTGGTGAGTTAAATATCAGTTTAATTTTAATCAGCTCAAACATGCAATTATTGATCAAAACTTCACTTCTTCTGTTGTTTGATGATGATGTTCAATTAAAATTTCAAACGCTTTTTTTTAAATGACTATGTTAATCTGTGATGAAACTCTGATTCTGTTTGTTCTGTGTGTTTGATGATCCAGTTAAAATACCAGTGAATGAAGGAGAATCAGTGACTCTAAACTCTCATCTCACTGAAATAAAGGATGATGATCAGATTCAGTGGTGGTTTGAACCTGAACACACTTTATTAGCTGAAATCAATAAACAGAAGGACAGCTTCACTGTATATGATGATGTTCTTGATGGGAGATTCAGAGACAGACTGAAACTGGACAATCAAACTGGATCTCTGACCATCACAAACACCACAATCAAACATACTGGAGAATATTATCTACGGATCAACAGATTGGGGATGATGTTCAGTCTCGCTGTAACTGGTGAGTTCAAAAGCTTTACACCTGTTTTTTAATGACAGAATTAAAATTCATTCATACACGGTTTTGTTTAAAAGCGTGAGTTTAAGCTGAACATTATTTCTGATTGTATCACATTATTACTTGCATGGCGACGCGTCATCACAATATTGGTGCATGACAGATGTATTTATTTAGTGCTTCCTTTTTATTCTAAATATTCTCTAACTTGTTGGCTCTGTCATGAACAAGCCGATATTCTGATTCACAAATACGTGTAAGTGAATGTGCTTTGTTTTTTAAAATCCTTTCTAATGATCATGTCGCTGAACTATAATGAGCGATGGCCATGTTAGTTTGAACCGCAAATTAGAGAATCGGATCGTTTGGATTTACAACACGTAAATTTATCCACTTCTCCTGAATTAGATACTAGTGACTGTTAGTGGAGCGATGCGGGAGGATGAAGGTGAGGAGAACAGGCTGAACTGAAATCTTGTCTTTATTAACAAACTCAAAATCAAAACACTTTAAATATAAAACAAAATGGCACACTTGTGCAAAACCTGGAAAAACCTCCGGAGACCAAGGGGAACGTCCACACTCGACTTAACATCGCTAACAACTGACAAAGACAAAGGAACACTTGAGGGCTTATATACAAAGGATAATGGGGAACAGGTGACGAGACTAACGAGAAGAGTGATTGAAGCGACAGGTGAAGGAAATTACACAGGAAGCACATGGAAGGAAACAGGAAGAGAAGAAGAGACACTGTGACTGTGACAGCGCCCCCTCCCACAAGGTGTGACCTCACGATGTCTAGACAGGTAAGACAACAGACTAGACAAGGGCAGAGGGGTGGACACCCGGGGAACACAGAGTCAGGGTGACGCCAGGAGTTGGGGAACTTGGGTAGAGTTCTGATTATGTGTGATGAACCCTGATTCTGTTTGTTCTGTGTGTTTGTTGTTCCAGTTCCAGTGAAGGAGGGAGAATCAGTCACTCTAAACTCTCATCTCACTGAAATAAAGGATGATGATCGGATTTGGTGGAGGTTTGGACCTGAATGGACTGTAATAGCTGAAATCAATAAACAGAAGGACAGATTCACTGTATATGATGATGTTCTTGATGGGAGATTCAGAGACAGACTGAAACTGGACAATCAAACTGGATCTCTGACCATCACAAACACCACAATCAAACATGCTGGACGTTATGAACTACGGACCATATTCTTCAGGTCTTCTTCTGTCTGTCTCTCTGTCTACGGTGAGTTAAACATCAGATTCACATGTTTTATTTATTAAAGCTAGATCTAAGATCTTTTGATGAATAATTAGTTAAATGACTAATTACTTTCTTTTTTACATTAACAGCAGGTTTATATTTAGATAGATAGATAGATAGATAGATAGTTTATTGTCATTACACATGTACAAATACAGTATAATGAAATTAAGCTTGGAGCAAGCCTCCGAGCCACAGCCTATTCCAGGCGCCGCCACTTTAGCAAGCGTTACATAGCAGCACATAGCATACACGGTACATGTGGTCACATGATGGGATTTTTTGTATGGAGTGGGAGGGGAGATAGATAAGGACAGGCAGACGGATGGATGGGGGCGGGGGTGGTACCGGGTTTGTATGGTGTGAGAGAGTCTGAGATTGTGTTGAGAATGTGTGAATGTAGCCAAAGCTACAGATGTTTTCGAGATCAGTTTCTATGTTTTTGTCCTTGAAGGGAGATAAGAGTGCACAGGAGATAGCAGACTGTCTGAACAGGCTGGACTCCCAACCGAGAGATAGGGACAAGTTAGGGACATTAGGACAGGAAAATACAATTTCTTAATCCATTTGATGGTCTTCGGTAATTTGTCCATCATAATCAATCAATCAGTTCTGGTCCTCAGCACTCGCGTCCGGTTGATGCAGTTCCCCTAGACATTACGTCCAGTCTCACGGCCAGATTGGTTACAGTCCGTAAAAGTTCACTTCTGTATCACTCTCTGATCTAATTCCTTCAAACGGTCACCCACAACACCGACGCGTTCCTTAATTTCCACAGACAGCGGCTGGGTGAATTTGCTTGCAGCTGTCTTACCAATCTTCCGATAGGTCCGGGCAATCCCAAAGCCAAAGAATAGGATCCCCGCCATCAATAATCCAATCATATATAAATCTTCCGCATCCTCCACGGACAGAGCCTCCAGGCACAGGACTTGCCAGTTTTTCCATGGGTCCATCACGTACCCTGCAGCAAACGTCCCGTCTGGTCATGTGGGTTCTTCCGGGGCAACCCTCCTTTGTGAGAAAATCTTGTCGATCGCGCTGATTGACCAGTTAATCAATTCCATTTCGGTATTTTCAGGAGTCCAGCAAGCAGCAGGTCAGAAAAAGAGACAAAAATACCAGAGCACTAGGGCACAGCGGGAGCAGAGAGAAACACGTCTGCACTGTATGAGAGCAGGACCAGAAGGGAGAAGGATCAGAATTTAACTTTCTATTAAATTGTTTTAAATGTTCCACTTTTGATCATCTTGGTTCCTCTCGATGTTTCTTCCAGGTCTGCGGAAGTATTGTCTCAGGTTACGTATGTAACCGTAGTTCCCTTTAAAAGGAACGAGACGCTGCATCTAAACGCTAGGGGAATGCCTTGGCATGTAGTCTCGTGAAGCACTGTGAAATCGATCGAACGATTGTGGAATGATCATCGCGGGTCTGAGCGTAGTGATCCAAGATCGTAAAAGGAAACTGGAGACGACAGCTCAGAGAGTGTCTGAAGCAAGCCGGAGGCGTAAGGAGCTGAGGCAAAAGACGCAGTGTCTTGTTCCCTCTCAGGCAACTATGGTTACAGAAGTAACCTGAGACATTCCTTTTCAAGAGAAGTCACGCTGCATCGAAACGCTAGAGGAACGATGTACCAACGCCACCTCAGTGACGCCGGCTGCAGGTGTGTCGTACCTCTCTACGAGAGCACCCCCGTCCCCAGAGCGGAGTAGAGGTCAAGCTGCTACAACCTCTGGACTGTGTTCAGGAAGGACCAGCCCGCCGCAGCACAAACATAAGCAAAGCAGACCCCTGTGAGAAATCCCTGGATCCCTCAGGTGAAGGAATTCCGCCTGAATCCTGAGCCAAAGAGATGGCCTCAGCTGTCTATCTGCTCAAAGTAGTTAACCCTAACCCTAACCCGAGGCTGCTCGAGGGCCATGAGCAGAGGAACCGCAGGTTGGTCCTGCACTACAGAGAGGACATTAGGGTCCAGTACTGTCACTGGAATTACCTTGTTCTTGAGTCCTGGCCATGATCACCAAAATGGGGGGAGAAGACACAAGCCTCAGGCCACGAAGGAAACGAGTACAAAGGAAGTGCCACTCAGAGACACGTGGTAAGCCCAGGGCAGCATAGATAAATATAATTATCAAGGCGTTCCCCTAGCATTTCGACGTACCACGAGTTCCCTTTAAATTGAACTTCATTCATCTTCATTTCTCTTTATTCTCTCATGTTTTCCAGCTCCTCTCTCTTCTGGTGGGCGTAGCTATCATCATGCTTGTGGTTTATGACGTCAGATCCAGAACGAGATCAAGCACAGATTCACACATCAGGTACGACTGATGATGTCATTTCCTCAAACTGTGTTTGCATTGATGAATATTTCTGAAATGTGTTGATTTATGTTTTTATATGTTCATGTTTTTCAGGAAGTGCTTAAATCTAAAGCAGAACGCTGAACTTTAAAGGTTCTTCAAGTGTGTTTTTGTCACAATTAATATTGATGATTATTTGAGCTTTTGCTTTCGCTCAGTGTCAGATTTGTAATAATTCAGTTTAAAAGGCTTTATTGTTTATATTTTCTTCAGATAAGAGACACAGATCTCACTTTATTACTGCTGTATGTATCTGTATTTGCTTTGCCTTTATCAATAAAGTTTCTCACTCTAAGATTCAAGAGTCTTATGTCTTATTCCTGGAGGAAAACAAACTGTATATATATTGTAAACATTTCAGCATATGCAGCTTTATTTGAATATTTTTACCATTTGTGTTTTTTCTTTGCAATATGTATTGATAAAAACCACATGCACACCTAAAATATTTTTTTTTTGTTATATTTGTAAATTGGATCAACTCATTAAATAAATAAAGTTTGGGTTACTGAATATACGATCCCTTTCCTCAACCGCACTCATTGTAAATTATGTGATTGCAGTTCATAAACTAGATGTGCTGTGTTTGACAGAAACCTGGCTAAAGCAGACGATTGAGTGCATGATTATTATATTGAAAATATTTGAGGTCAGAGGTCAGATTGATAGAATCTAGTAGAATCACGATCACTGCAGACACTTCAGGACTCTGTGTGTGTGTGTGTGTGTGTGTGTGTGCGTCTGTCTAAGTTATAGAATCTGCTCAAAGCTAATTAAACACACCTGAAGATTGTGATTATAATGGTTATAGTGATTATAGTGATTATAGTGATTATGGTGATTATAGTGATTATAGTGATTATAGTGGTTATTGTGGTTATCGTGGTTATTGTGGTTATCGTGGTTATAGTGGTTATAGTGGTTATTGTGGTTATAGTGGTTATAGTGGTTATAGTGGTTGTAGTGATTATCATGATTATAGTGGTTATAGTGATTATAGTGATTATTGTGATTATAGTGGTTATAGTGATTATAGTGGTTATTGTGGTTATAGTGATTATAGTGGTTATAGTGGTTATAGTGGTTATTGTGGTTATAGTGGTTATAGTGGTTATAGTGGTTGTAGTGATTATAGTGATTATAGTGGTTATAGTGATTATAGTGATTATAGTGATTATAGTGGTTATTGTGGTTATAGTGATTATAGTGGTTATAGTGGTTATCGTGGTTATTGTGGTTATCGTGGTTATAGTGGTTATAGTGGTTATTGTGGTTATAGTGGTTATAGTGGTTGTAGTGATTATAGTGATTATAGTGGTTATAGTGGTTATATTGATTATATTGATTATAGTGATTATAGTGGTTATAGTGGTTATAGTGATTATAGTGATTATAGTGATTATAATGGTTATAGTGATTATAGTGGTTATAGTGGTTATAGTGATTATAGTGGTTATAGTGATTATAGTGATTATAGTGATTATAGTGATTATAGTGATTATAGTGGTTATAGTGATTATAGTGATTATAGTGGTTATAGTGATTATAGTGGTTATAGTGGTTATTGTGGTTATCGTGGTTATAGTGGTTATAGTGGTTATTGTGGTTATAGTGGTTATAGTGATTATAGTGGTTATAGTGGTTATAGTGATTATAGTGGTTATAGTGATTATAGTGATTATAGTGGTTATTGTGGTTATCGTGGTTATAGTGATTATAGTGATTATTGTGATTATAGTGGTTATAGTGATTATAGTGGTTATTGTGGTTATAGTGATTATAGTGATTATAGTGGTTATAGTGGTTATAGTGGTTATATTGATTATAGTGATTATAGTGGTTATAGTGATTATCGTGATTATAGTGATTATAGTGGTTATAGTGATTATAGTGATTATAGTGGTTATAGTGGTTATAGTGGTTATATTGATTATAGTGATTATAGTGGTTATAGTGATTATCGTGATTATAGTGATTATAGTGGTTATAGTGATTATAGTGATTATTGTGATTATAGTGGTTATTGTGGTTATAGTGATTATAGTGATTATAGTGGTTATAGTGGTTATAGTGGTTATATTGATTATAGTGATTATAGTGATTATAATGGTTATAGTGATTATAGTGGTTATAGTGGTTATAGTGATTATAGTGGTTATTGTGGTTATAGTAATTATCGTGATTATAGTGGTTATCGTGGTCATCGTGATTATAGTGGTTATCGTGGTTATAGTGGTTATCGTGATTATAGTGGTTATAGTGGTTATAGTGGTTATTGTGGTTATAGTGATTATCGTGATTATAGTGATTATAGTGGTTATAGTGGTTATAGTCGTTATAGTGATTATAGTGATTATAGTGATTATAGTGGTTATAGTGGTTATAGTGATTATAGTGATTATAGTGATTATAGTGGTTATAGTGATTATAGTGGTTATAGTGGTTATAGTGATTATAGTGGTTATAGTGGTTATAGTGATTATAGTGGTTATAGTGGTTATTGTGGTTATAGTGGTTATAGTGATTATAGTGATTATAGTGGTTATAATGGTTATAGTGGTTATAGTGATTATAGTGGTTATTGTGGTTATAGTGATTATAGTGAAAGATACTATTCGGAAATCCATTGCCGCTTGAATATATATTATTTTATTTTTCCTATTTATACCTATATCCTTTTCTTTTTCTTATTTTTCATATGCTTCTTTGTCTTATTTTTTCATATGTTATTTTCCTTTCTGATTTGGATGATTTGTAAAGAGTGATTTATAATCAAGTTAGGGATTTTTATTTAGTTAAAAACTTTCTTTACTTTTCTGTAGTTTTCCATTGAGTAAGGATGAATATTGTCAGCACTTCTCAACAGATAGAACATGTTATCAGAATGTTTTGGTTGAGAGTTGAAGCCTGAGCCGAGTTCAGCCTTGGAGAAGCTGTATATGTGTGTGTGTGTTAATATGGTCTGTATTGGTGAGGTGATTAGCTGGCACCATAAAACGTGTTGTTCTCGACAAGCCACGTCACGAACCCGTCAACCATGTGATCAACGAAGATATGCTTCAGACTGTCTGCGCTTGTGTGGAAAATTACTAGTTTTGTTTTTCTTGCTTTCTTTCTTTCTTAGCCAATCAGAATCATTTAAACGTCATCATTGACGTAGTTAGCACCCTCTGTTAGAGTATAATTGCTGTAACAATGTTATTGTATTTGGGGCGGCCTACGAACTCCTTGTGAGACCTGAAGCTGGCTTCTGCATGATGAAACTACAACCTATTCTTTACTAAATTTTCTATTTGACTACACTCCTGACTCCTGGTCTTCATTCAACATATCTGGTCCTCGGGTCTTAACTGTAAATTCCCCTACAGTTAATGGTGGAGAGTGCGCGGGCAATTCATTCTTCGATGACATCCCTGGTCGAACAACAAACAAGGTAGAAAGTGTTAGGGCTGTCTGAGTGGAAGTGACTGGACAGGGGATCGGGAGAGCTCCACTCAGAAGTGAGTGGGGAGTACCGAAACTGCTTAAAACCAGAATGGAGGTACAAATAATTATACCAGCTTTATGATTTTTATGATCATTCGGTTTTGATGGTGTAATAGTCGCTGGGATCCGTATGGGACTGGTTAAACGCCAGGGACGCCGTAACCGGAAGGCATCGCATTAATACACTTTAAAAGGGATTTGGGGAAGTCTTTAAGGGAAAGTGTATAGAACACTGGATAGGAACGCTGGTTAGAATCCAGAAGAATCTCACAAGGAGATTCCAGGTTCCACAGGTCCGTGTCACTGTGAACTTGACTTGATCACTTCCACTTCAGATAGGGGTACCCCAAATTTAGTGAATCAGGCAGTTAGGGACTAAAGCATTAGTTAGTTATAAAATAAATAATAAGAAATAAATATAGGGCTAACTTGTTTGCCAGGGATGCATCTGGAACGATTCCTGCAAAAGTAAATTTGATTATAGTGGTTATAATGGTTATAGTGATTATAGTGATTATAGTGTGACGATTAGTGGTTATAGTGGTTATAGTGGTTATAGTGATTATAGTGGTTATAGTGGTTATAGTGATTATAGTGGTTATAGTGATTATAGTGGTTATAGTGGTTATATTGATTACAGTGATTATAGTGGTTATAGTGGTTATAGTGATTATAGTGGTTATAGTGATTATAGTGGTTATAATGATTATAGTGATTATAGTGATTATAGTGGTTATAGTGATTATAGTGGTTATAGTGATTATAGTGGTTATAGTGGTTATAGTGGTTATAGTGGTTATAGTGGTTATAGTGATTATAGTGGTTATAGTGATTATAGTGGTTATAGTGATTATAGTGGTTGTAGTGATTATAGTGGTTATAGTGATTATAGTGGTTATAGTGATTATAGTGGTTGTAGTGATTATAGTGGTTATAATGATTATAGTGATTATAGTGGTTATAGTGGTTATAGTGATTATAGTGATTATAGTGGTTATAATGGTTATAGTGATTATAGTGGTTATAGTGATTATAGTGGTTATAATGGTTATAGTGATTATAGTGATTATAGTGTGACGATTAGTGGTTATAGTGATTATAATGATTATAGTGATTATAGTGATTATAGTGGTTATAGTGATTATAGTGGTTATAGTGATTATAGTGATTATAGTGATTATAGTGGTTATAGTGGTTATAATGATTATAGTGATTATAGTGGTTATAGTGGTTATAGTGGTTATAGTGATTATAGTGGTTATTGTGGTTATAGTGGTTATAGTGGTTGTAGTGATTATCGTGATTATTGTGATTATAGTGGTTATAGTGATTATAGTGTTTATAGTGATTATAGTGGTAATAGTGGTTATAGTGGTTATAGTGATTAAAGTGGTTATAGTGGTTATAGTGGTTATAGTGGTTATAGTGATTATAGTGGTTATAGTGGTTATAGTGATTATAGTGATTATAGTGGTTATAGTGATTATAGTGATTCTTGTGATTATAGTGGTTATAGTGATTATAGTGAATATAGTGATTATAGTGGTTATAGTGATTATAGTGATTCTTGTGATTATAGTGGTTATAGTGGTTATAGTGATTATAGTGGTTATAGTGGTTATAGTGATTATAGTGATTATAGTGGTTATAGTGATTATAGTGATTCTTGTGATTATAGTGGTTATAGTGATTATAGTGAATATAGTGATTATAGTGGTTATAGTGATTATAGTGATTCTTGTGATTATAGTGGTTATAGTGATTATAGTGATTATAGTGGTTATAGTGGTTATAGTGATTATAGTGATTATAGTGGTTATAGTGATTATAGTGATTCTTGTGATTATAGTGGTTATAGTGATTATAGTGAATATAGTGATTATAGTGGTTATAGTGATTATAATAATCAGTTACATTTATATAGCGCTTTTCCAGAGCTCAAAGCGCTTGGGGGGGGGGGGGGATCTCCTCAACCGCCAGTGTGCAGCATCCACTTGGATGATGCGACGGCAACCTGTGCCAGAACGCTCACCACACACCAGCTGAGGAGAGGAGACAGAGTGATGAAGCCAATTAGTGTAGGGGGAGGATTAGGGGGCCGTGATGGACCAAGGCCAACGGGCAGATTTGGCCAGGGATGCCGGGGTTACACCCCTACTCTTGCGAAAGACATCCTTGGGATTTTTTTTTTAATGACCACAGAGAGTCAGGACCTCGGTTTAACGTCTCATCCGAAAGACGGCTATAATTATAGTGATTATAGTGGTTATAGTGATTATAGTGATTATAGTGGTTATAGTGATTATAGTGATTCTTGTGATTATAGTGGTTATAGTGATTATAGTGAATATAGTGATTATAGTGGTTATAGTGATTATAGTGATTATTGTGATTATAGTGGTAATAGTGATTATAGTGGTTATAGTGATTATTGTGATTATAGTGGTTATAGTGATTATAGTGGTTATAGTGGTTATAGTGATTATAGTGATTATAGTGATTATTGTGATTATAGTGGTTATAGTGGTTATAGTGGTTATAGTGATTATTGTGATTATAGTGGTTATAGTGATTATTGTGGTTATAGTGATTATAGTGATTATAGTGGTTATAGTGATTATAGTGATTATAGTGATTATTTTGATTATAGTGGTTATAGTGGTTATAGTGATTATAGTGATTATTGTGATTATAGTGGTTATAGTGATTATAGTGTTTTTGTTGTTATAGTGATTATAGTGATTATAGTGGTTATAGTG
>JAWRVZ010000403.1:7500-20000 GCA_037043235.1 Rhodeus uyekii | reverse complement strand
TGTGTGTGTTTGTTTGGGGTCAAGTGTGTGTGTGTGTGTTTGTTTGGGGTCAAGTGTGTGTGTGTGTGTTTGTTTGGGGTCAAGTGTGTGTGTGTGTGTGTGTTTGTTTGGGGTCAAGTGTGTGTGTGTGTGTGTGTTTGTTTGGGGTCAAGTGTGTGTGTGTGTGTTTGTTTGGGGTCAAGTGTGTGTGTGTGTGTGTGTTTGTTTGGGGTCAAGTGTGTGTGTGTGTGTGTGTTTGTTTGGGGTCAAGTGTGTGTGTGTGTGTGTGTGTTTGTTTGGGGTCAAGTGTGTGTGTGTGTGTTTGTTTGGGGTCAAGTGTGTGTGTGTTTGTTTGGGGTCAAGTGTGTGTGTGTGTGTGTTTGTTTGGGGTCATGTGTGTGTGTGTGTGTGTTTGTTTGGGGTCAAGTGTGTGTGTGTGTGTGTTTGTTTGGGGTCAAGTGTGTGTGTGTGTGTGTTTGTTTGGGGTCAAGTGTGTGTGTGTGTGTGTTTGTTTGGGGTCAAGTGTGTGTGTGTGTGTGTTTGTTTGGGGTCAAGTGTGTGTGTGTGTGTGTGTGTGTTTGTTTGGGGTCAAGTGTGTGTGTGTGTGTGTGTGTGTTTGTTTGGGGTCAAGTGTGTGTGTGTGTGTGTGTGTGTTTGTTTGGGGTCAAGTGTGTGTGTGTGTGTGTGTGTGTTTGTTTGGGGTCAAGTGTGTGTGTGTGTGTGTGTGTTTGTTTGGGGTCAAGTGTGTGTGTGTGTGTGTGTGTGTGTGTTTGTTTGGGGTCAAGTGTGTGTGTGTGTGTGTGTGTGTGTGTTTGTTTGGGGTCAAGTGTGTGTGTGTGTGTGTGTGTGTGTTTGTTTGGGGTCAAGTGTGTGTGTGTGTGTGTGTGTGTGTGTGTGTTTGTTTGGGGTCAAGTGTGTGTGTGTGTGTGTGTGTGTGTTTGTTTGGGGTCAAGTGTGTGTGTGTGTGTGTGTGTGTGTGTGTGTTTGTTTGGGGTCAAGTGTGTGTGTGTGTGTGTGTGTGTGTGTTTGTTTGGGGTCAAGTGTGTGTGTGTGTGTGTGTGTGTTTGTTTGGGGTCAAGTGTGTGTGTGTGTGTGTGTGTGTGTTTGTTTGGGGTCAAGTGTGTGTGTGTGTGTGTGTTTGTTTGGGGTCAAGTGTGTGTGTGTGTGTGTTTGTTTGGGGTCAAGTGTGTGTGTGTGTGTGTTTGTTTGGGGTCAAGTGTGTGTGTGTGTGTGTTTGTTTGGGGTCAAGTGTGTGTGTGTGTGTGTTTGTTTGGGGTCAAGTGTGTGTGTGTGTGTGTTTGTTTGGGGTCAAGTGTGTGTGTGTTTGTTTGGGGTCAAGTGTGTGTGTGTTTGTTTGGGGTCAAGTGTGTGTGTGTTTGTTTGGGGTCAAGTGTGTGTGTGTTTGTTTGGGGTCAAGTGTGTGTGTGTTTGTTTGGGGTCAAGTGTGTGTGTGTTTGTTTGGGGTCAAGTGTGTGTGTGTTTGTTTGGGGTCAAGTGTGTGTGTGTTTGTTTGGGGTCAAGTGTGTGTGTGTTTGTTTGGGGTCAAGTGTGTGTGTGTTTGTTTGGGGTCAAGTGTGTGTGTGTGTGTTTGTTTGGGGTCAAGTGTGTGTGTGTGTGTGTTTGTTTGGGGTCAAGTGTGTGTGTGTGTGTGTGTGTTTGGGGTCAAGTGTGTGTGTGTGTGTGTGTGTGTTTGGGGTCGTGTGTGTGTGTGTGTGTGTTTGGGGTCAAGTGTGTGTGTGTGTGTGTGTGTTTGTTTGGGGTCAAGTGTGTGTGTGTGTGTGTTTGTTTTGGGGTCAAGTGTGTGTGTGTGTGTGTTTGTTTTGGGGTCAAGTGTGTGTGTGTGTGTGTGTGTTTGTTTTGGGGTCAAGTGTGTGTGTGTGTGTGTGTGTGTGTGTGTGTGTTTGTTTGGGGTCAAGTGTGTGTGTGTGTGTTTGTTTGGGGTCAAGTGTGTGTGTGTGTGTGTGTGTGTGTGTTTGTTTGGGGTCAAGTGTGTGTGTGTGTGTGTTTGTTTGGGGTCAAGTGTGTGTGTGTGTGTGTGTGTGTTTGTTTGGGGTCAAGTGTGTGTGTGTGTTTGTTTGGGGTCAAGTGTGTGTGTGTGTTTGTTTGGGGTCAAGTGTGTGTGTGTGTGTGTGTGTGTGTTTGTTTGGGGTCAAGTGTGTGTGTGTGTGTGTGTGTGTGTGTGTGTGTGTGTTTGTTTGTTTGGGGTCAAGTGTGTGTGTGTGTTTGTTTGGGGTCAAGTGTGTGTGTGTGTGTGTGTGTGTTTGTTTGGGGTCAAGTGTGTGTGTGTGTGTGTGTGTGTTTGTTTGGGGTCAAGTGTGTGTGTGTGTGTGTGTGTTTGTTTGGGGTCAAGTGTTTGTGTGTGTGTGTGTGTGTGTGTGTTTGGTAGGGGTCAAGTGTGTGTGTGTGTGTGTGTGTTTGTTTGTTTGGGGTCAAGTGTGTGTGTGTGTGTTTGTTTGTTTGGGGTCAGGTGTTGTGTGTGTGTGTGTGTGTGTTTGTTTGTTTGGGGTCAGGTGTTGTGTGTGTGTGTGTGTTTGTTTGTTTGAGGTCAGGTGTTGTGTGTGTGTGTGTGTGTGTGTGTGTGTTTGTTTGTTTGTTTGGGGTCAGGTGTTGTGTGTGTGTGTTTGTTTGTTTGGGGTCAGGTGTTGTGTGTGTGTGTTTGTTTGTTTGGGGTCAGGTGTGTGTGTGTGTGTGTGTGTGTGTGTGGTCAGACCCCCATCACCTCCTGCGGGCCACTGACAAACCTGTGAGGAATTGAACGAAACAAGCCATAAAAACAGCAGGTTTCTTCTTTTATTTCACTGTGTGTGTGTGTGTGTGTGTGTGTGTGTGTGTGTGTGTGTGTGTGAGAAGAGCCTGGATTCACACCGTCTGGAAAACATGGATGTGTCCGGAATCCTCATTCACGGAGAGTAATCAAATCTCCCGTTTTATTATCAATATACAGTTTTATTCTAGCTAAGCTCTAAAATATTTCAATGGGTAAAAAAAATGAGTAGAAAAAAAAAGTATATAAAAATGTATTTTATTTAAAAAATAAATCTTCCTCAATCCTTATCCGGTAAATCAGGAATGTTTAAAATAGTTATGCAATAAGTTTAATGTTTCTTTGTGTAATCATTTATTATGTGTTATAATATATAATCAATAGAGCAAGATCAAACCGAGTGAAGTTATTTCTGATGAAGAAACCTCAATAAAGCCATTATAAAAGATGGGAGTTGATGAAATAGTGTTTTACAGTGTAGATGGAGCTCAGAGCTTGTGGCTGACGAGTGTTTGTGGATTATAACATGAATCCCTGTGAAAGAACTGCGGATGAAATGTGTGTGTGTGTGTGTGTGTGTGTCTCAGGCGGTGTGTGTGTTGGCGCTGGCCGTGTGTGAGGCGTACGTGTTCCAGGCCGGTCAGTCGTCAGGAGAAGTGGACGACGGTCCTCCGCCAAGCAGAGGTCAGACGATCGTCAAGTGTCTGTATGTTCGTCACTCGTGTGTGTGTGTGTGTGTCGCATCAGCCTGATGTGTGTGTGTGTGTGTGTGTGATGTCAGATTTCTCGGGCTCGTGTAAGGGCCGTTGTTTCGAGCTGATGGAGGCGGATCCGCCCGCCTGCAGGTGTGATAATCTGTGCAAGACGTACCTGAGCTGCTGCTCCGACTTCGACCAGCAGTGTGTCAAAATGGGTGAGAGAAAACACACACAACACACGTTCACACACACGTTCTCTCTCACACTGAACATTAAGTTAGGCTTTAACAGTGTATTTGCAGTATATTTGGGTGAATCTCACATGTTGTGTTTATAGATGCTGATTATAAGGCATCAGCCAGAAATCTGTTTAGATACAGTGTGTTCATTGTCCTGTGTGTGTGTGTGTTCGTTCAGCGGGAGGGTTCGAGTGTTCACAGCAGCGATGTGGAGAGATCCGAAATGAGAATTACGCCTGTCATTGTTCAGACGACTGTCTGCAGAGAGGAGACTGCTGTACCAACTACAGATCACTGTGCACCGGTCAGACACACACACTCGCTCACTCACTCACACACTCACACTAACACACACACACTCACTCCCTCACTCACACTCTCTCTTACATCTCACAGTCTTACAGTGCATCAGAACACAATTCCACAAGTCTGATAATGGCTGTTGATAGCATGTGTGTGTGTGTGTGTGTGTGTGTTGCAGACGAGAGCTCGTGGCTGGACGGCGACTGTGAGGAGATTCAGAGCCCAGAATGCCCTGCAGGGTGAGTGACGGTGTTTGTAGTGAATCATCCATGACGTGGTAGACGTGAATGTCTCAGTCACTCTGTGAGCTTTTGGACAAACCCGTTTAAACGCAGAATCAAGTGCAGCTTTTGTTTGACGGTCCTCTGCTCTCTCTTTGACTCGTGGCTTTGTGTAAAAGCCTCTGCTAAATGCATGCATGTGAATGTGTGTCTTGTTGAAGGTTTGTCCGTCCTCCCCTGATCATCTTGTCTCTGGACGGTTTCCGCGCCTCTTACATGAAGAAAGGAAAGAGTGTCTTACCCAACATCCACAAACTGAGTACAGGATCTCATCTCTGCATCTCACAAATGCACTTCCCACAATTCATCACCGCAGACACCTTCCTGTAACAGTAGAGAGCAGCGCTTGCAACATCAAGGTCATGGGTTTGATCCCAGGGAAAGCAAGAACTGATTTGAATGTTAATGTGTTTCTTGAATGCAATGCTTTGGATAAAAGCGTCTGATAAATGTAAATGTAACATTTGTTCAGTCTTTAATAATGTTCTCAAAACGTTAGCACAAAATATTATTTTCCTTTTCAAGCGCTAGGGGAATGTATCTGTGTGATTGCGTCATGAAGCATGTGTGTAACTGAACCAGCACGTCAGACACGGGAGACGTCATGAACCAGGAATCTATAAAGACATGCCATGCTAAACCGTCGACAGCTTCAGCAGCGCTCTGTGTGATCGTTTGTCTTATTTTTTGTTGTCTGTCTACCAGCATTTATTTTAAAAGACAAAGAAAGTGTCATTATGGTGAATAAAGAGCATTTAGCTTCATCACGGGTGGGGATACACTTAGGTTCCTAAAACCTTGGGATTGCAAAGGAATTTGTCTGGAGGGTTTGAGAAGGGCTCTTCCTTATCTCTCCATTCACTCGGTCCTTTTCCTCAGGTGGAAGAACATTCTGAAGTTTATTTTGCTCAAGGGGAGGCTCCGGCGCTGCAACTAACCAGTTTCGAAGAGCTGGACGTCTCCACTCCGTCTCCAGGATTTGCCATTCCATTCTCCAGCCTGTGTCTTATCTCCTTGCGCTGTTTCCAGATTAAATATCGACTGGCCAGCAGAGAGGCAGGACATTTGTCCTAAATGCAATCTCAATGAACGTTACGTGGCCTTGGAGCGTATCCTCCCTGTCAGGGGGCCTGCCAAACCTCAGTGTGGAGATTGTGGAGGAAACCAGCATCCTATCGTGTGCATAATGTCGCCACATCACACTATGCAGTGAAAATGGGGTTAAAAGAGCACGGTCATGGGGCGATGCCGAAAGTAGAGGAAAAACACTAGCGAAATACCTTACTCAACCAGCATCATCCTTATAGGCCCCGACATTACCCAACTAACCACTCAAAACAACTTAGACTTTGGTGAGTAGAGCTTACGTCTCGGCTGGTCAGGCTGCAGCATGTCTTGACACTAGGGGAATTAAGGACAAAGATAAGAGTTTCCCCTGTTCGAGCATCCTGGCCTCTTTGGAGGGGCAGTCACCAATGTTGTTGAGACGCACCATGAGGCTGTCGAGAGGCTCTTCCCCGCCAGTCTCAGAGGCTGCTGAGCAGGAACAGCCCCAAAAGCAGGAACGCTCGCTCCCTCAAGAGCCTTCAGTTTGGTTGTTCACTGCTTCAGGGCACCGAGTTGATTGCTGGGGTAACACCGGGGGCCAGTCTCGAGAGACTAATTCCCTTAGTAGAAATTTCTGGCAATATAGAAGCTTCTGCTGAATATTTCTCAATGGGTCCTGCACACTATTGAAAACGGGACTCTCATGCCTCTGTTTATGGGGGTTTTACCCTCTGTTGTGGCCCCCAAGCAGGC
This sequence comes from Rhodeus uyekii, assembly GCA_037043235.1. Classification (NCBI taxonomy): domain Eukaryota; kingdom Metazoa; phylum Chordata; class Actinopteri; order Cypriniformes; family Acheilognathidae; genus Rhodeus; species Rhodeus uyekii. The sequence goes on along the minus strand of JAWRVZ010000403.1, from coordinate 13,936 downwards.
TCTGGTTATGGAGCAAGAAGTAGAAACTTGTTTGTGGGAAGGGGCCATAGAATATGCCAGGGTTTTACAGCTGTTACCGACCAGGGGGTTATTCCCATTGGGGCAACCCATTTCAAGGTCATGCGGTGATGTCTTTGTGCCTTGGCTCTGAGGACCTTCCTCCCAGATCTCTGGAGCCACCATGTGCTCGTTCAGTCAGACAACACATCAGTGGTCGCCTACAGAAATCATTAGGGGGGTTCGCACTCACGTTCACATTACAAACTAGTGCACCAAACCCTCCTCTGGTCCCAATGGAAAGTGCTTGCACTCAGGGTAACTTGCATCTCCGAGGCACTAAATCAGGGAGCATCCTGATCAGACGTCCTGTTGAGGCAGGGGCTGAGGCGCAGAGAATGGAGGCTCCACACCAAATAGGTGAAGCAAATATGGTAGATATTTTGCCAGGCTCAAGTGGATCTGTTTATGTCTGGAGAGACATCTCACAGTCCACTGGTTCTCCCTCACTCATCCAGCTCTAGGACTGGATACTATGTCTCACTCGTGGCTGAGGAAGAGTGTGGTTATCGGACCTGGTATTACCTGAGAGATTACCCCCTATTTTGCACCCCTGCCTAGAACTGTGGAAGATCTAGCCTCACCTCTGAAGAGGCCCAGCTCATCAACTCTGGCCTCTTAATCGAGGTTGTTGAGATCATTCTCCACTTCAGAGCTCCCGCAATGAGGAAACTCTATGCCTTGGAGTGAGGCTCTTCTCTTCAGGGTGCAATGATCGTCAGCAGGACCCAGTCAACTGCCTAGTTGGCACAGTGCTGGAGTTTTTGCAAGAAAGATTTTATACCAGGTTGTCTCCATCCAGCTTACCTCAATTTCAAACTCTCTTCCTTCTGGCGATCACTGATCTGAATAGAATCTGAAATTTGCAAATCTTCTTGGTTTCCCCCTCTTGCCTTGAATTCACTCCTGGCATGGTTAGAGCCTTCCTTGACCCTAGACCAGGCCATGTTCCCAAGCTTCCCACTAATGGGACAAGCCCTATCATGCTGCAGGCACTGGATGGCTAGATCCACAGAGCTCCTCAGTGGTGTAAATCTAATTCAGTTCAATTCAAAGTGTTTATTGTCATCTGATTGTATGTTTCAGCCCCCTAGAAAAGGTCAGAGCAGATAATTGAGCAAGTGAATAGTTGAGGTTGACTCACTTGCTTATGAATCGGCCGGGCTGCCCACTCTTTCGGCAGTCCGTACCCATTCTTCTAGGAGTATGTCTGCATCTAAAAGCCAAGTTTCTCTACAAGATGTTTGTGATGTAGCAGGCAGGTCCTTCCCACACACATTCTTTAGGTTCTACAACATAGACCTAGACTCCACCCCTGGCTCGACGCAGTGCAAGTTTCCTCGCAAGAAGAGGGCACGAATTGCTGTGTCTCTTCCCCATAACCCCCTGCGTGCCTGCCAGAAGAGTCTACTTCAGACACACTAAGCTGCCGACTGTTTGGCATGGCGGATACCTGGCTCAGGACGTCACCCTGTCTGATGTCCTTTCACACGATTAGGTCGATTACACAAGTGCTTCATGATGCAATCACACAGATGTATTCCACTAGTGCTCGAGGCGGCTTCTCGTTCCCTCTTCAGGGAACTGAGGTTACATGCGTAACCGAGACGTTATGGATCATATGTTTTCATCTGATGTTTTTAAATGTTGCTACTTGTTTCAGAACATTCAGGGAACATTCAAAAGTAGCGCTGCATAATGTTTGAAGAATGATACAATGTAGTCTTCCCTTAACATTCACATAACATTTGTAAAACATTTTTAAAACGCACATCCCCCTTTGTTCCTCGTGCTGTCTTCTGTGTCTGATGGCCGTTGTTAAAAGTGTTCCCTGTGTTTCTTTCATAGTGTCGTGTGGAACTCACGCTCCTCGAATGAGACCCATGTACCCGACTAAAACCTTCCCAAACCTCTACACACTGGCCACGGTACCGCACACACGCTCATTTCTCTGAGATGTCACTGAACGCTCATTGCACTTCATAGAGAAGATCTAGCAGATGTTTAGCTCCCAGCATGGCTTGCTCCGGACTGTAAAAGGACAGTAAATGTTGACACGAGGTGATGCTATTTGGGAGTCACTATTTAAGACACTGGGTTTGCTCAAATGCTGTGTTTCTTCCTCAGGGTTTGTATCCAGAGTCTCATGGGATCGTGTGTAACTCCATGTATGATCCCGAATTTAAAGCTCATTTCAAACTGAAAGGACGGGAGAAGCTCAATCACCGCTGGTGGGGTGGGCAGCCCGTGAGTCATGACTACGCCCACATACTGTTCTCAGCCAATCACAGCAGGATAACTTGCATAAGAATTATAATGTTGTCTGCATATTTAAGGTGTAAACCAGATGTGATTCTGTTCTTGGAGTTAAACACTAAATAAATCAAGATCATTTTGAGTTTGCTTGGAAAGCCTAGTTGGAAATGAAGTGGATCCACGTTTAATATTTGACTTCTTTTTTTGTCGTTTCTTTGTCTTCTCAGATTTGGATCACGGCAGAGAAACAGGGCGTGAAAGCCGGGACCTTCTTCTGGCCCTGGTGAGATCATAGAGGTCTTAGTCCAAATGTTCAACAGTTTCATTCATTTAACTGCTTTATATTACTTATTTCAGATCTTAATGTTGAAAATGATTTCTTCAAAAGTTTCATTTTAAATGAGGTTTGCTTCTCAGATCAGCATTCTGTGTCTGGAGCAAAGCTCAGAGTGTCACTGGAAGAGACTCATGACACAACCAACACATGATTCAAACAAAGACCTTTCACACACTCGCGCACACGCACGCACAAACAGACACACACACACACACACACACACACAGACTCTGTGTCGCACACTCACACACTCTTTCTTGGTTTTACTCGCTCGCGTACACACACACACACTCACTCTCTGTCTCGCACTCATACACTCTGTCTCACACTCACACACACACACACACACACAACCACAGGGCATTCAGAAAGGCTTGGTCTGTCCTGATCTTCATCTACTCTGAAGAGCTTAATTTGACGTCTGTCTGCGTGTGCTTAGAATGGCTGAATAAACACATCTCTCTCTCTAATGGTCTGTATGTCTCTCTTTATCTTGCTCTCTCTCTACCTTTATCTCTGATGGTCTCTCTCTCTCTCTCTCTCTCTGTAGGGTGATTCCTCTGGAGAGGAGGATTCTCACTATTCTGCAGTGGCTGCGTCTGCCTGATGACGAGAGGTGATTCGTTTGACCTTTTATTAGGACAAAAACATTCTTATGATGAAATCAGTTGTTCAAAATGATTACTAAGCCATTTTGATGACTAGTACAGTTTAATATTTAATGCTTATTAAGCCTCCCAGTTATCATGACTGTAATGCAAAAAAACATTGAAGTATCTTTTAAAGGGTTAAAGAACTCAACAATTAAGGTTATTAAGCCCTCATAATGACAATTTTTATTTTTAGGTGAACCAACTTTAAGTATGAAGTAGTTTTCTTCTATAACAGCTTTTTCAAAAATAATATAAAAATAATGCTAACTATGATCACCCCAGATTAAATTAGGCCATAAAGAAGGATGATAGACGCCTGTGAGGAAGGCACTAACCCACTAGAGGACAAAACAGCGGTGCTATATTCCCCAGAGGATGGCAATACACAAAGGATCCTCCTACTTAAAAAACTAAAGTGGGAGGAGGCGAACACTTGTGAACACAGGAACCCCTTCAGGGATGAGAATACTCCCGGTGAAGAAACGCCCTGTTAAACGGAAAGGAAGTACACCTCATGAGCCACAGGAGGCATTGAAAGGAGTCTGCTAAGGGAACTCAGTCTCAGCTTAACCCCCCCCCCCAACCTAAAAGCATCTCAGTGGGTCAGGGATCTTCACAGGGCATGAAGGAGCTGCCCACTTAACCCAAAATTAGGGGAGGCAGCTCAACCCAAAATCCGCTGCCAAATGTTTGTGAACAGACCACCTACTTAGAGCCCAGAATGAGGGAGGCAGCCCAGACTCTCGAGACATAAGAGAGCTGCCTGCTTACGAACCCTCTGCAAGGGTGAGACAGCTTTCCTCGAAACATCTAAGGACTTGAGAAGGGGCCGTCTTCTTAGGGACCCAGCATTGGGGAGCAGCCACAGCTTCACTAAACATAAGGGAGCCACCTGCTTATAAAAGGGGAGACCGCTTCATCCTTAGAACAGAGCAATGTTCTGATGCTCGCTTGGGGACCGCAATCATAGGTGACTCCAACTTTGAGACAAATTGCAGAGGGAAAATGCTTGCATGAAGAAACCCACCTGTAGGGAGCAGTTTTCACCATGGCGCTCTTCAAGCGCCGTAACACAAGAGGTCCTTCTACCGAACCAGCAGAACTGCAAGGTGTGTCCGCCGGTCCATCATAGGTTGAGTTTCAGGAGTTGTGTATAAACCTGAGATGATCTGGGAAGGGAGGAGAAGGGTGATGAGGCACAGCTGACGAGACTAATGAGGTGATTAATGACGAGACGGGTGAATGAAACGGAGACAGGACAGATGCGTAACACTCTCGAGTCTCCGCTGGCCCTCGGCTGCAAGAAAAGGGACCGGCGGGAAATTAGCTTTTTTTTATACAACAATAGTGAAAACTATACTGATAACAATAAGGATAACTATTGATAATGTTAAGAATAACTTTAATGATATCTAAAACGATAAGTATGGTAATAGCGACAGTGATAACTATAAATGATAGCAATATCTGTGGTGTTTCTCCAGGCCGTATGTCTACGCTGTCCACTCGGAGCAGCCGGATGCGTATGGACACATCCTGGGCCCGCTGAACAACGAGGTGAAACACACACACACACACACTTTGATTAGAATCTGACATTTAGACGTGGGTAAACATGACATTGGTCTTAACTCTGAGAATAGAGCAGAATATCCAGAAGAGTTTGAGAATGACTAGTTTACTCAAGATCAAGTGTCCTGTTAACACCACTGAATGAACTCACCTCAGACGACTTGACTGTGTGTGTGTGTGTGTGTGTGTGTGTGTGTGTTGGGACAGCTGGATAACACGCTCAGGAAGATCGATAACGTCATTGGTCAGCTGATGAACGGGCTGAAACAGATGAACCTCCATCGCTGTGTGAATGTCATGCTGGTGGGCGATCACGGTACAGAAATGACGTTTCGTACAGTAATCACTTCAGACTCTCGTTAGACTCGATCTCACGGGCGTTTGACAGCAGATGCTCGTGTGTGTGTGTGTAGGGATGGAGGAGGCTCACTGCGAACGGACGGAGTATCTGCGCTCTTACGGACTCGATGTTGATGCCATCACATTAATCCCGGGATCCTCCGGGAGAATCGGCCCCAAAAACGCCAACACACCTTGTGAGTTAAACTCATTCTGACCCTAAAATACTGCGTTTTAGACCGGATCTATTCCCGCAGGAACTGTTTACCCTTTAGAGACATTCTTCAGCGATTTTTTTTCCAACAAAGTATGAAGAATTTAGCATGAATTAATTGGCAAAAATGATGAATTATGGTAAATTGTTTCTGCAGTAAATCTGAAGTAGCAAACTTGACGGTTACATCAGTTTCCCATTATAGTAACTTTGTTAATGTAAATGGCGACACATTCACAGTTTGCAGCGGTGTTTCTCCTGGAGGACGTGCTCAGCTGTGTAAAGTCTTTGAATCAGCGGTTCAGTGTCGTAATTAAGAGGAAACGGATTGGCTGATTTTATTGACTTTGTTTCTTGGTTTCAGACAACCCGAAGGAGATTGTGGCTAATCTGACCGTAAGTATATCAATCGCACTAAAGCACTGCTGTTTGTCCGTCGTGCGTCACGTGACCTTTGACCCTCCCTGTGTCAGTGCAAGATGCCCCATCAGCACTTCAAGCCGTACCTGAAGCAGCACCTGCCCAAACGCCTGCACTACGCCAACAACCGGCGCATCGAGGACGTGCACCTGCTCATGGACAGGAAGTGGCACGTGGCCGTGTGAGTGTCGCTGTGCGTCTGATGCCGTCCGGTGATCTTTATACGAGTCCACTCTGGAGAAACACTGAGCGTGTGAAACTAGTAAAGCTTTGGACCGTTCTCTGCTCACTCAGCATCACTCTTTTAGCCGATATTAAGAGGGAAATGTGCCGTGTGAAGCTGAACTCGGGTGATGATGTCATGTGTGATGATGTCATGTGATGATGTCGTGTGTGATGATGTCATGTGATGATGTCGTGTGTGATGATGTCATGTGATGATGTCGTGTGTGATGATGTCGTGTGTTTTGTGTTTGAGAGCAGAAACACTTCTGCCTGCGGCTTCTTTGGAGATCATGGGTTTGACAACAAGATCAGCAGCATGCAGGTCAGTCAATCAATCAAATCAAGTCGTACATCTAAATATTA
>JAWRVZ010000403.1:0-2500 GCA_037043235.1 Rhodeus uyekii | reverse complement strand
AGCGAGAGCTGCAACGTCAGTGACACACACACACACACACAACAGCGAGAGCTGCAACGTCAGTGACACACACACACACACACACACACAACAGCGAGAGCTGCAACGTCAGTGACACACACACAACAGCGAGAGCTGCAACGTCAGTGACACACACACACACACACACACACAACAGCGAGAGCTGCAACGTCAGTGACACACACACACACACACACACACAACAGCGAGAGCTGCAACGTCAGTGACACACACACACACACACACACACAACAGCGAGAGCTGCAACGTCAGTGACACACACACACACACACAACAGCGAGAGCTGCAACGTCAGTGACACACACACACACACACACACACAACAGCGAGAGCTGCAACGTCAGTGACACACACACAACAGCGAGAGCTGCAACGTCAGTGACACACACACACACACACACACACAACAGCGAGAGCTGCAACGTCAGTGACACACACACACACACAACAGCGAGAGCTGCAACGTCAGTGACACACACACACACACACAACAGCGAGAGCTGCAACGTCAGTGACACACACACACACACACACACAACAGCGAGAGCTGCAACGTCAGTGACACACACACAACAGCGAGAGCTGCAACGTCAGTGACACACACACACACACACAACAGCGAGAGCTGCAACGTCAGTGACACACACACAACAGCGAGAGCTGCAACGTCAGTGACACACACACACACACACAACAGCGAGAGCTGCAACGTCAGTGACACACACACACACAACAGCGAGAGCTGCAACGTCAGTGACACACACACACACACACAACAGCGAGAGCTGCAACGTCAGTGACACACACACACACACACACACACAACAGCGAGAGCTGCAACGTCAGTGACACACACACAACAGCGAGAGCTGCAACGTCAGTGACACACACACACACACACACACACAACAGCGAGAGCTGCAACGTCAGTGACACACACACACACACAACAGCGAGAGCTGCAACGTCAGTGACACACACACACACACAACAGCGAGAGCTGCAACGTCAGTGACACACACACACACACACACAACAGCGAGAGCTGCAACGTCAGTGACACACACACACACACACAACAGCGAGAGCTGCAACGTCAGTGACACACACACACACACACACACACACACACACACACACACACAACAGCGAGAGCTGCAACGTCAGTGACACACACACACACACAACAGCGAGAGCTGCAACGTCAGTGACACACACACACACAACAGCGAGAGCTGCAACGTCAGTGACACACACACACACACAACAGCGAGAGCTGCAACGTCAGTGACACACACACACACAACAGCGAGAGCTGCAACGTCAGTGACACACACACACACACACACAACAGCGAGAGCTGCAACGTCAGTGACACACACACACACACACACAACAGCGAGAGCTGCAACGTCAGTGACACACACACACACACACACACAACAGCGAGAGCTGCAACGTCAGTGACACACACACACACACACACACACACACACACACACACACACACAACAGCGAGAGCTGCAACGTCAGTGACACACACACACACACACAACAGCGAGAGCTGCAACGTCAGTGACACACACACACACACACAACAGCGAGAGCTGCAACGTCAGTGACACACACACACACACACACACAACAGCGAGAGCTGCAACGTCAGTGACACACACACACACACACACACACACAACAGCGAGAGCTGCAACGTCAGTGACACACACACACACACACACACAACAGCGAGAGCTGCAACGTCAGTGACACACACACACACACACACACACACACACACAACAGCGAGAGCTGCAACGTCAGTGACACACACACACACACACACAACAGCGAGAGCTGCAACGTCAGTGACACACACACACACAACAGCGAGAGCTGCAACGTCAGTGACACACACACACACACACACACACACACACACAACAGCGAGAGCTGCAACGTCAGTGACACACACACACACACACACACACAACACACACAACAGCGAGAGCTGCAACGTCAGTGACACACACACACACACACACAACAGCGAGAGCTGCAACGTCAGTGACACACACACACACACACACACACACACACACACAACAGCGAGAGCTGCAACGTCAGTGACACACACACACACACACACACACACACACACACAACAGCGAGAGCTGCAACGTCAGTGACACACACACACACACACACACACACACACACAACAGCGAGAGCTGCAACGTCAGTGACACACACACACACACACACACACACACAACACACACAACAGCGAGAGCTGCAACGTCAGTGACACACACACACACACACAACAGCGAGAGCTGCAACGTCAGTGACACACACACACACACACACACACACACACACACACACACACAACAGCGAGAGCTGCAACGTCAGTGACACACACACACACACACACAACAGCGAGAGCTGCAACGTCAGT
>JAWRVZ010000402.1:183925-317547 GCA_037043235.1 Rhodeus uyekii | reverse complement strand
CACTGTAATTTGATTTAATAGTTTATCGCTTTGGACCAATAGATGGCGCTGTGTCCAAATTGTTAGAATGTGGTCCGAGTAATGTCAAAATGAAATGTGCAAAGTTTGGTGTTATTTGGACAAAACATTACTGACATAGAGCATTAAAGTCATTTTCTCATCACTACCTCAAATTTGTAATTGCGGTATACAAAAACGGTTTTGTCTATTGACACGAAATCCATAACTTTTTGTCAACACAGTCTGAAGATGATATGATTCGATTTTGGTGAAAATCGGACAAACGGTCTGGGAGGAGTTAGAAAAAGTAGGTTTTTGAAGAAAACAACATGGCGGACAGGAACTTTAGGCAAACTATGTCAAATTTGGTATCTGTGTTCTCGGCGTGACCCAAGGAACATAATAAGATCATTTGTTTTAAAATAGCTTAATGTAATCAAAAGTTATTAGCATTTTTGTAAATTTTGTTATAACTTTTGACCACAAGGTGGCGCTGCCCCGAAACTTTTGGTGTAGTGTCAAATCAAGGTCCCAAAGCCACATACTAAGTTTCGTAATGATACGCCAATGCGTTTGTTAAATATAGCATTTTACGACAAATTTCAAAATGGCCGACACCCAAGATGGCCGATATAAGAAAATTTGGTATCGCACGACTCAGCATGATGCCCTGAATCTAAAGAGACCAGTTTTATGATTTTTGACCAAAGTGTTCAGAAGTTATGAGCAAAAAAGTCAATTTTTTATATCTCCTGACCACTAGGGGGCAGTGCGCCAAAACTCTGCAGGTAGCCTCAGATTATGACTACTATGACACACACCAATTTTGGTCTGAATACGCAAATGCGTTGCGGAGATATAGCCTCAAGTTCATTTTTGCGGCAAATTTGTCGAACTCTTTCGCAAGTTTATCAAAAACGGAATGACCAATCAACTTGATTCTCATAACTTTTTGTCTTCATAGTCTGGAGATGATGTGGTTCAATTTTCGTGAAAATCGGACCAACGGCCTAGGAGGAGTTTGAAAAAGTTTGTTTTTCATAAAATTCAAAATTGCGGAAAAAATTTCATGACGGAAAATGACGTCATAGGGTGCAATCGAATCGGCTTGAGCCAAGGAATCAGTGGACAAAGGAATTTTGTTTCTAGCCCTTATGGTTCAAGAGTTATTAGCATAAATGTAAGTGTAAATTTGGACAGTTGGTGGCGCTAGAGGGGTTGAGGTAGAGACTCCAATGTCATGCCGACATGGCTGGCATCATCAGACCAACGGCAGTAAGAATCTAAACACATTTCAATATGACTTAAGTCTAAATGGCTGAAAAATCAACAATACGGTCTTTAGTATTTCGATTTAATGGTTTATCACATTCAATCAACAGGCAGCGCTGTAACCAAATTGTAGTGTCAATTCATGTGGTACATTGAGAGTGTGGTGACATTGACACATGCAAAGTTTGCTTTCAATTGGGTAAACCATTGCTGACAGAGCACTAAAGTCATGTGTTTGTTAAACATAGCATCTTATAAGAAAAATCGAAATGGCAGACGCTCAAAATGGCCGATATGGGAAAATTTGGTATCACAGGACTCGGCATGACCCACTGGATCTAAAGAGACCAGTTTCATGATTTTTAGACAAAGCGTTCAGGAGTTATAATCAAAAATGTCAGTTTTTTAATATCTCCTGACCACTAGGGGGCAGAGCGCCAAAACTCTGCAGGTAGCCTCAGACCATGATTGACATAACACACACCTAGTTTGGTCAGAAAACGCTAATGCGTTGCGGAGATAAAGCCTCAATTTCATTTTTGCGACCATTACGTCGGATTCTTTCGCGAGTTATTCGTAAACGGTTTGACATATCAACTTTCTTTGGATAACTTTTTGTCCACATTGTCTGGAGATGATGTGGTTTAATTTTGGTGAAAATTGGACAAACGGTCTGGGAGGAGTTCGAAAAAGTAGGTTTTTAAAGAAAAACAACATGGTGGACAAGAAGTTTGGCCGACTATGACAAATTTGGTATCTGTGTTCTCGGTTTGACCCAAGGAACGTATAAAGATAATTTGTTTTACCATAGGTTAACGCACTCAAAAGTTATTAGCATATTTGTAAATTTGGTTATAATTTTTGACCACAAGGGGGTGCTGCCTCGAAACTTTTTGAGTCGTATCAAGGTTAGGTGCCGAAGACACATATTGAGTTTCGTAACGATACGCCAATATCTTTGTTAAATATAGCAATTTATGACAATATTAAAAATGGCCGACGCTCAAAATGGCCGATATGGGAAAATTTGGTATCACACGACTCGGCATGATGCACTGAATCTAAAGAGACCAGTTTTATTATTTTTGGCTAAAGCGTTCAGAAGTTATAAGCAAATATTTAACTTTTTCATATCTCCTGACCACTAGGGGGCACAGCGCCAAAACTCTGCAGGTAGCCTCAGATCATGATTGACATAACACACACCTAGTTTGGTCAGAAAACGCTAATGCGTTGCGGAGATAAAGCCTCAATTTCATTTTTGCGACCATTACGTCGGATTCTTTCGCGAGTTATTCGTAAACGGTTTGACATATCAACTTTCTTTGGATAACTTTTTGTCCACATTGTCTGGAGATGATGTGGTTCAATTTTCGTTGAAATCGGACAAACGGCCTAGGAGGAGTTCGAAAAAGTAGGTTTTTCATAAAATTCAAAATGGCGGGAAAATATTCATGACGGAAAATGACGTCATAGGGTGCAATCGAATCGTCTTGAGCCAAGGAATCAGTTGACAAAAGAATTTTGTTTCTAGGACATACGGTTCAAAAGTTATTTACGTAAACGTGAGTGCAACTTTGGACAGTTGGTGGCGCTATAGAGATTGAGTTAGAGACTTCAATTTTGCTATGGTCAATGATTGGACTGTCCTTTATGAGTGTGCCAAATTTTTTTCATTTTCCCGTTTACGGTTCTATGGGCTGCCATAGACTCCCATGGCACAAGAAAAAGAATAACTAGCAGCCATCACGGGGCCAAGCGCAAGGAGGGCATTAAATGTCATGCCGACATGGCTGGCATCATCAGACCAACGGCAGTAAGAATCTAAAGACATTTCAATATGACTTAAGTCTAAATGGCTGAAAAATCAACAATACGGTCTTTAGTATTTCGATTTAATGGTTTATCACGTTCAACCAACAGGCAGCGCTGTAACCAAATTGTAGTGTCAATTCATGTGGTACATTGAGAGTGTGGTGACATTGACACATGCAAAGTTTGCTTTCAATTGGGTAAACCATTGCTGCCAGAGCACTAAAGTCATGTGTTTGTTAAACATAGCATCTTATAAGAAAAATCGAAATGGCAGACGCTCAAAATGGCCGATATGGGAAAATTTGGTATCACAGGACTCGACATGAGCCACTGGATCTAAAGACAGCAGTTTCATGATTTTTAGACAAAGCGTTCAGGAGTTATAATCAAAAATGTCAGTTTTTTAATATCTCCTGACCACTAGGGGGCAGAGCGCCAAAACTCTGCAGGTAGCCTCAGACCATGATTGACATAACACACACCTAGTTTGGTCAGAAAACGCTAATGCGTTGCGGAGATAAAGCCTCAATTTCATTTTTGCGACCATTACGTCGGATTCTTTCGCGAGTTATTCGTAAACGGTTTGACATATCAACTTTCTTTGGATAACTTTTTGTCATGATGGTCTGGAGATGATGTGGTTTAATTTTGGTGAAAATTGGACAAACGGTCTGGGAGGAGTTCGAAAAAGTAGGTTTTTAAAGAAAAACAACATGGTGGACAAGAAGTTTGGCCGACTATGACAAATTTGGTATCTGTGTTCTCGGTTTGACCCAAGGAACGTATAAAGATAATTTGTTTTACCATAGGTTAACGCACTCAAAAGTTATTAGCATATTTGTAAATTTGGTTATAATTTTTGACCACAAGGGGGTGCTGCCTCGAAACTTTTTGAGTCGTATCAAGGTTAGGTGCCGAAGACACATATTGAGTTTCGTAACGATACGCCAATATCTTTGTTAAATATAGCAATTTATGACAATATTCAAAATGGCCGACGCTCAAAATGGCCGATATGGGAAAATTTGGTATCGCACGACTCGGCATGATGCACTGAATCTAAAGAGACCAGTTTTATTATTTTTGGCCAAAGCGTTCAGAAGTTATAAGCAAATATTTAACTTTTTCATATCTCCTGACCACTAGGGGGCACAGCGCCAAAACTCTGCAGGTAGCCTCAGACCATGATTGACATAACACACACCTAGTTTGGTCAGAAAAGGCTAATGCGTTGCGGAGATAAAGCCTCAATTTCATTTTGGCGACTTTTACCTCGGATTCTTTCGCGAGTTATTCGTAAACGGTTTGACGAATCAACTTTCTTTATATACTTTTTGTCCACATTGTCTGGAGATGATGTGGTTCAATTTTCGTGAAAATCGGACGAACGGCCTAGGAGGAGTTCGAAAAAGTAGGTTTTTCATAAAATTCAAAATGGCGGGAAAATTTTCATGACGGAAAATGACGTCATAGGGTGCAATCGAATCGTCTTGAGCCAAGGAATCAGTGGACAAAAGAATTTTGTTTCTAGGACATACGGTTCAAAAGTTATTTACGTAAACGTGAGTGCAACTTTGGACAGTTGGTGGCGCTATAGAGATTGAGTTAGAGACTTCAATTTTGCTATGGTCAATGATTGGACTGTCCTTTATGAGTGTGCCAACTTTTTTTCATTTTCCCGCTTACGGTTCTATGGGCTGTCATAGACTTCAATGGCAGAAGAAAAAGAATAATAAATATAGCTGCTAGCAGCCATCACGGGGCCAAGCGCAAGGAGGGCATTAAATGTCATGCCGACATGACTGGCATCATCAGACCAACGGCAGTAAGAATCTAAAGACATTTCAATATGACTTAAGTCTAAATGGCTGAAAAATCAACAATACGGTCTTTAGTAATTCGATTTAATGTTTTATCACATTCAACCAACAGGCAGCGCTGTAACCAAATTGTAGTGTCAATTCATGTGGTACATTGAGAGTGTGGTGACATTGACACATGCAAAGTTTGCTTTCAATTGGGTAAACCATTGCTGACAGACCACTAAAGTCATGTGTTTGTTAAACATAGCATCTTATAAGAAAAATTGAAATGGCAGACGCTCAAAATGGCCGATATGGGAAAATTTGGTATCGCAGGACTCGGCATGACCCACTGGATCTAAAGACAGCAGTTTCATGATTTTTAGACAAAGCGTTCAGGAGTTATAATCAAAAATGTCAGTTCTTTAATATCTCCTGACCACTAGGGGGCAGAGCGCCAAAACTCTGCAGGTAGCCTCAGACCATGATTGACATAACACACAGAAAGTTTGGTCAGAAAACGCTAATGCGTTGCGGAGATAAAGCCTCAATTTCATTTGTGTGACCATTATGTCGGATTCTTTCGCGAGTTATTCGTAAACGGTTTGACATATCAACTTTCTTTGGATAACTTTTTGTCATGATGGTCTGGAGATGATGTGGTTTAATTTTGGTGAAAATTGGACAAACGGTCTGGGAGGAGTTCGAAAAAGTAGGTTTTTAAAGAAAAACAACATGGTGGACAAGAAGTTTGGCCGACTATGACAAATTTGGTATCTGTGTTCTCGGATTGACCCAAGGAACGTATAAAGATAATTTGTTTTACCATAGGTTAACGCACTCAAAAGTTATTAGCATATTTGTAAATTTGGTTATAATTTTTGACCACAAGGGGGTGCTGCCTCGAAACTTTTTGAGTCGTATCAAGGTTAGGTGCCGAAGACACATATTGAGTTTCGTAACGATATGTCAATATCTTTGTTAAATATAGCAATTTATGACAATATTCAAAATGGCCGACGCTCAAAATGGCCGATATGGGAAAATTTGGTATCGCACGACTCGGCATGATGCACTGAATCTAAAGAGACCAGTTTTATTATTTTTGGCCAAAGCGTTCAGAAGTTATAAGCAAATATTTAACTTTTCCATATCTCCTGACCACTAGGGGGCACAGCGCCAAAACTCTGCAGGTAGCCTCAGATCATGATTGACATAACCTACACCTAGTTTGGTCAGAAAACGCTAATGCGTTGCGGAGATAAAGCCTCAATTTCATTTTTGCGACCATTACGTCGGATTCTTTCGCGAGTTATTCGTAAACGGTTTGACATATCAACTTTCTTTGGATAACTTTTTGTCCACATTGTCTGGAGATGATGTGGTTCAATTTTCGTTGAAATCGGAAAAACGGCCTAGGAGGAGTTCGAAAAAGTAGGTTTTTCATAAAAGTCAAAATGGCGGGAAAAATTTCATGACGGAAAATGACGTCATATGGTGCAATCGAATCGTCTTGAGCCAAGGAATCAGTGGACATAAGAATTTTGTTTCTAGGTCATACGGTTCAAAAGTTATTAGCATAAACGTTAGTTAAACTTTGGACAGTTGGTGGCGCTAGAGATATTGAGTTAGAGACTTCAAATTTGTTATGGTCAATGATTGGACTGTCCTTAATGAGTGTGCCAACTTTCATCATTTTCCCGCATACGGTTCTATGGCCTGCCATAGACTCCCATGGCGGAAGCGGAAGAAGAATAATAATAAGAACCGGAACAAAAACAATAGGTGCCTCCGCACCTTCGGTGCTTGGCCCCTAATAATAAATATAGCTGCTAGCAGCCATCACGGGGCCAAGCACAAGGAGGGCATTAAATGTCATGCCGACATGGCTGGCATCATCAGACCAACGGCAGTAAGAATCTAAAGACATTTCAATATGACTTAAGTCTAAATGGCTGAAAAATCAACAATACGGTCTTTAGTAATTCGATTTAATGGTTTATCACATTCAACCAACAGGCAGCGCTGTAACCAAATTGTAGTGTCAATTCATGTGGTACATTGAGAGTGTGGTGACATTGACACATGCAAAGTTTGCTTTCAATTGGGTAAACCATTGCTGACAGAGCACTAAAGTCATGTGTTTGTTAAACATAGCATCTTATAAGAAAATTCTAAATGGCAGACGCTCAAAATGGCCGATATGGGAAAATTTGGTATCACAGGACTCGGCATGACCCACTGGATCTAAAGAGAGCAGTTTCATGATTTTTGGACAAAGCGTTCAGGAGTTATAATCAAAAATGTCAGTTTTTCATATCTCCTGACCACTAGGGGGCAGAGCGCCAAAACTCTGCAGGTAGCCTCAGACCATGATTGACATAACACACAGAGTTTGGTCAGAAAACGCTAATGCATTGCGGAGATATCTCGGTTTGACCCAAGGAACGTATAAAGACAACTTATTTTACCATAGGTTAACGTGTTCAAAAGTTATTAGCATTTTTGTAAATTTGTTTATAACTTTTGACCACAAGGTGGCGCTGCCTCGAAATTTTTTGTGTTGTATCAGGCCCAGATGCCGAAGACACATATCGAGTTTCGTAACGATACGCCAATGTGTTTGTTAAATATAGCAATTTATGACAAAATTAAAAATGGCCGACCCTCAAAATGGCCGATATGGGAAAATTTTGTATCGCACGACTCGGCATGATGCCCTGAATCTAGCGAGACCAGTTTTATTATTTTTGGTCGAAGCGTTCAGAAGTTATAAGCAAATATTTCACTTTTTCATATCTCCAGACCACTAGGGGGCAGAGCGCCAAATCTTTGCAAATAGCCTCAGACCATCATTGCCATAACACACACCAAGTTTGGTCAGAATACGCTAATGCGTTGCGGAGATAAAGCCTCGCTTTCATTTCTTCGGCCATTTTGTTGAATTCTTTCGCAAGTTATTCGTAAACGGTTTGACAAATCAACTTTCTTTTAATAACTTTTTGTACACATAGTCTGGAGATGATGTGGTTCAATTTTCGTGAAAATCGGACCAACAGCCTAGGAGGAGTTCGAAAAAGTAGGTTTTTCGTAAAATTCAAAATGGCGGGAAAATTTTCATGACGGAAAATGACGTCATAGGGTGCAATCGAATCGTCTTGAGCCAAGGAATTAGTGGACGAAAGAATTTTGTTTCTAGGACATACGGTTCAAGAGTTATTTACGTAAACGTGAGTGCAACTTTGGACAGTTGGTGGCGCTAGAGACATTGAGTTAGACACTTCAAATTTGCTATGGTCAATGATTGGCTTGTCCTTTATCAGTGTGCCAAATTTGATCATTTTCCCGCAAACGGTTCTATGGGCTGCCATAGACTTCCATGGCGGAAGAAGAAGATGAATAATAATAATAAAGAACCGGAACAATTACAATAGGTGCCTCCGCACCTTCGGTGCTTGGCCCCTAAATATAGCTGCAAGCAGCAATGACGGGGCCAAGCACAAACAGGGCATTGACGTGGCTGGCAGCATAAGAGCAATTGAAGTAATCAACAACTAAATGCATTTTATTATGATTTTAGGCTAAATGGCTGAAAAATCATTAATACAGACACTGTAATTTGAATGAAAAGTTTAGCGCTTTGGACCAATAGTTGGCGCTGTGTCCAAATTGTTAGAATTGGGTCCGAGTAATGTGACAATGAAATCTGCAAAGTTTGGTGTTATTTGGACAAAACATTACTGACTTAAAGCATTAAAGTCATTTTGTCATCACTACCTCAAATTTGTAATTGCGGTATACGAAAACGGTTTTGTCTATCAACACGAAATCCATAACATTTTGTCAGCACAGTCTGAAGATGATACGATTCGATTTTGGTGAAAATCGGACAAACGGTCTAGGAGGAGTTAGAAAAAGTAGGTTTTTGAAGAAAACAACATGGCGGATATGAAATTTAGGCAAACTATGTCAAATTTGGTATCTGTGTTCTCGGTGTGACCCAAGGAACATATTAAGATCATTTGTTTTAAAATAGCTTAATGTAATCAAAAGTTATTAGCATTTTAGGAAATTGTGTTATAACTTTTGACCACAAGGTGGCGCTGCCCCGAAACTTTTGGTGTAGGTTCAAATCAAGGTCCCAAAGACACATACTGAGTTTCGTAATGATACGCCAATGCGTTTGTAAAATATAGCATTTTACGACAAATTTCAAAATGGCCGACACCCAAAATGGCAGATATAAGAAAATTTGGTATCGCACGACTCAGCATGATGCCCTGAATCTAAAGAGACCAGTTTTATGATTTTTGAACAAAGTGTTCAGAAGTTACGAGCAAAAAAGTCAATTTTTTATATCTCCTGACCACTAGGGGGCAGTGCGCCAAAACTCTGCACGTAGCCTCAGATTATGACTACTATGACACACACCAATTTTGGTCTGAATATGCAAATGCGTTGCGGAGATATAGCCTCAAGTTCATTTTTGCGGCAAATTCGTCGAACCCCTTCGCATGTTTATCAAAAACGGTTTGACCAATCAACTTGATTCTCATAACTTTTTGTCTCCATAGTCTGGAGATGATGTGGTTCAATTTTTGTGAAAATCAGACAAACGGCCTAGGAGGAGTTCGACAAAGTAGGTTTTTCATAAAATTCAAAATTGCGGAAAAATTTTCATGACGGAAAATGACGTCATAGGGTGCAATCGAATCAGCTTGAGCCAAGGAATCAGTGGACAAAGGAATTTTGTTTCTAGCCCTTATGGTTCAAGAGTTATTAGCATAAATGTAAGTGTAACTTTGGACAGTTGGTGGCGCTAGAGGGATGGAGTTAGAGACTCCAAAATTGGTGTGGTCAATGATTGGACTGTCCTCTATGTGTGTGCCAAATTTCATCATTTTCCCACTTACGGTTCTATGGGCTGCCATTGACTTCTGGGTGGAAGAAGAATAATAATAATAATAATAAGAACGAGAACGATTACAATAGGTGCCTCCGCACCTTCGGTGCTTGGCCCCTAATAATAAGAACGAGAACGATTACAATAGGTGCCTCCGCACCTTCGGTGCTTGGCCCCTAATAATAATAATAATAAGAACCGGAACAAAAACAATAGGTGCCTCCGCACCTTCGGTGCTTGGCCCCTAAATATAGCTGCAAGCAGCAATGACGGGGCCAAGCACAAACAGGGCATTGACGTGGCCGGCAGCATAAGAGCAATTGAAGTAATCAACAACTAAATGCATTTTAATATGATTTTAGGCTAAATGGCTGAAAAATCATTAATACAGACACTGTAATTTGAATGAAAAGTTTAGCGCTTTGGACCAATAGTTGGCGCTGTGTCCAAATTGTTAGAATTGGGTCCGAGTAATGTGACAATGAAATCTGCAAAGTTTGGTGTTATTTGGACAAAACATTACTGACTTAAAGCATTAGTCATTTTGTCATCACTACCTCAAATTTGTAATTGCGGTATACGAAAACGGTTTTGTCTATCGACACGAAATCCATAACTTTTTGTCAGCACAGTCTGAAGATGATACGATTCGATTTTGGTGAAAATCAGACAAACGGTCTAGGAGGAGTTTGAAAAAGTAGGTTTTTGAATGAAACAACATGGCGGATATGAAATTTAGGCAAACTATGTCAAATTTGGTATCTGTGTTCTCGGTGTGACCCAAGGAACATATTAAGATCATTTGTTTTAAAATAGCTTAATGTAATCAAAAGTTATTAGCATTTTAGGAAATTGTGTTATAACTTTTGACCACAAGGTGGCGCTGCCCCGAAACTTTTGGTGTAGGTTCAAATCAAGGTCCCAAAGACACATACTGAGTTTCGTAATGATACGCCAATGCGTTTGTAAAATATAGCATTTTACGACAAATTTCAAAATGGCCGACGCCCAAAATGGCCGATATAAGAAAATTTGGTATCGCACGACTCAGCATGATGCCCTGAATCTAAAGAGACCAGTTTTATGATTTTTGACCAAAGTGTTCAGAAGTTATAAGTAAAAAAGTCAATTTTTTATATCTCCTGACCACTAGGGGGCAGTGCGCCAAAACTCTGCAGGTAGCCTCAGATTATGACTACTATGACACACACCAATTTTGGTCTGAATATGCAAATGCGTTGCGGAGATATAGCCTCAAGTTCATTTTTGCGGCAAATTCGTCGAACTCTTTCGCATGTTTATCAAAAACGGTTTGACCAATCAACTTGATTCTCATAACTTTTTGTCTCCATAGTCTGGAGATGATGTGGTTCAATTTTTGTGAAAATCAGACAAACGGCCTAGGAGGAGTTCGACAAAGTAGGTTTTTCATAAAATTCAAAATTGCGGAAAAATTTTCATGACGGAAAATGACGTCATAGGGTGCAATCGAATCGGCTTGAGCCAAGGAATCAGTGGACAAAGGATAATAAGAACGAGAACGATTACAATAGGTGCCTCCGCACCTTCGGTGCTTGGCCCCTAACAAGCAGCAATGACGGGGCCAAGCACAAACAGGGCATTAAATGGCATGCTGACGTGGCTGGCAGCAAAAGACCAATGGCAGTAATAAACTAAATGCATTTTAAAAGATTTTAGGCTAAATGGCTGAAAAATCATTAATACAGACACTGTATTTTGATTTAAAAGTTTATCACTTTGGACCAATAGTTGGCTCTGTGTCCAAATTGTCATAAAGTGTTATAAAGTGTTAGTATTAAAGAGTTATAAAGAGTTATAAAGTGTTAGTATTAATGTGTTATTAAGCATTAGTCATTTTGTCATCACTACCTCAAATTTGTAATTGCGGTATACGAAAACGGTTTTGTCTATCGACACGAAATCCATAACTTTTTGTCAGCACAGTCTGAAGATGATACGATTCAATTTTGGTGAAAATCGGACAAACGGTCTGGGAGGAGTTCGAAAAAGTAGGTTTTTGAATGAAACAACATGGCGGACAGGAAGTTTAGGCTAAATATATCAAATTTGGTATCTGTGTTCTCGGCATGACCCAAGGAACATATTGAGACAATTTGTTTTAAAATAGCTAAATGTAATCAAAAGTTATTAGCATTTTTGTAAATGTTGTTATAACTTTTGACCAAAAGGTGGCGCTGCCCCAAAACTTTTGGTGTAGAGTCAAATCAAGGTCCCAAAGCCACATACTAAGTTTCGTAATGATATGCCAATGCGTTTGTTAAATATAACATTTTATGACAAATTTCAAAATGGCCGACGCCCAAAATGGCCGATATAAGAAAATTTGGTATCGCATGACTCAGCATGATGCCCTGAATTTAAAGAGAGCAGTTTTATGATTTTTGACCAAAGTGTTCAGAAGTTATAAGCAAAAAAGTCAATTTTTTATATCTCCTGACCACTAGGGGGCAGTGCGCCAAAACTCTGCAGGTAGCCTCAGATTATGACTACTATGACACACACCAATTTTGGTCTGAATACGCAAATGCGTTGCGGAGATATAGCCTCAAGTTCATTTTTGCGGCAAATTCGTCGAACTCTTTCGCAAGTTTTTCAAAAACGGAATGACCAATCAACTTGATTCTCATAACTTTTTGTCTCCATAGTCTGGAGATGATGTGGTTCAATTTTTGTGAGAATCAGACAAACGGCCTAGGAGGAGTTTGACAAAGTAGGTTTTTCATAAAATTCAAAATTGCGGAAAAATTTTCATGACGGAAAATGACGTCATAGGGTGCAATCGAATCGGCTTGAGCCAAGGAATCAGTGGACAAAGGAATTTTGTTTCTAGCCCTTATGGTTCAAGAGTTATTAGCATAAATGTAAGTGTAACTTTGGACAGTTGGTGGCGCTAGAGGGATTGAGGTAGAGACTCCAAAATTGGTGTGGTCAATGACTGGACTGTCCTCTATGTGTGTGCCAAATTTCATCATTTTCCTGCATACGGTTCTATGGGCTGCCATTGACTTCTGGGTGGAAGAAGAATAATAATAATAACAAGCAGCAATGACGGGGCCAAGCACAAACAGGGCATTGACGTGGCCGGCAGCATAAGAGCAATTGAAGTAATCAACAACTAAATGCATTTTAATATGATTTTAGGCTAAATGGCTGAAAAATCATTAATACAGACACTGTAATTTGAATGAAAAGTTTAGCGCTTTGGACCAATAGTTGGCGCTGTGTCCAAATTGTTAGAATTGGGTCCGAGTAATGTGACAATGAAATCTGCAAAGTTTGGTGTTATTTGGACAAAACATTACTGACTTAAAGCATTAAAGTCATTTTGTCATCACTACCTCAAATTTGTAATTGCGGTATACGAAAACGGTTTTGTCTATCGACACGAAATCCATAACTTTTTGTCAGCACAGTCTGAAGATGATACGATTCGATTTTGGTGAAAATCGGACAAACGGTCTAGGAGGAGTTTGAAAAAGTAGGTTTTTGAATGAAAACAACATGGCGGATATGAAATTTAGGCAAACTATGTCAAATTTGGTATCTGTGTTCTCGGTGTGACCCAAGGAACATATTAAGATCATTTGTTTTAAAATAGCTTAATGTAATCAAAAGTTATTAGCATTTTAGGAAATTGTGTTATAACTTTTGACCACAAGGTGGCGCTGCCCCGAAACTTTTGGTGTAGGTTCAAATCAAGGTCCCAAAGACACATACTGAGTTTCGTAATGATACGCCAATGCGTTTGTAAAATATAGCATTTTACGACAAATTTCAAAATGGCCGACGCCCAAAATGGCCGATATAAGAAAATTTGGTATCGCACGACTCAGCATGATGCCCTGAATCTAAAGAGACCAGTTTTATGATTTTTGACCAAAGTGTTCAGAAGTTATAAGCAAAAAAGTCAATTTTTTATATCTCCTGACCACTAGGGGGCAGTGCGCCAAAACTCTGCAGGTAGCCTCAGATTATGACTACTATGACACACACCAATTTTGGTCTGAATACGCAAATGCGTTGCGGAGATATAGCCTCAAGTTCATTTTTGCGGCAAATTCGTCGAACTCTTTCGCAAGTTTATCAAAAACGGTTTGACCAATCAACTTGATTCTCATAACTTTTTGTCTCCATAGTCTGGAGATGATGTGGTTCAATTTTTGTGAGAATCAGACAAACGGCCTAGGAGGAGTTCGACAAAGTAGGTTTTTCATAAAATTCAAAATTGCGGAAAAATTTTCATGACGGAAAATGACGTCATAGGGTGCAATCGAATCGGCTTGAGCCAAGGAATCAGTGGACAAAGGAATTTTGTTTCTAGCCCTTATGGTTCAAGAGTTATTAGCATAAATGTAAGTGTAACTTTGGACAGTTGGTGGCGCTAGAGGGATTGAGGTAGAGACTCCAAAATTGGTGTGGTCAATGATTGGACTGTCCTCTATGTGTGTGCCAAATTTCATCATTTTCCCACTTACGGTTCTATGGGCTGCCATTGACTTCTGGGTGGAAGAAGAATAATAATAAATATAGCTGCAAGCAGCAATGACGGGGCCAAGCACAAACACGGCATTGACGTGGCTGGCAGCATCAGACCAATTAAAGTAAATGCATTTTAATATGATTTTAGGCTAAATGGCTGAAAAATCATTAATACAGACACTGTAATTTGATTTAATAGTTTATCGCTTTGGACCAATAGATGGCGCTGTGTCCAAATTGTTAGAATGTGGTCCGAGTAATGTCACAATGAAATGTGCAAAGTTTGGTGTTATTTGGACAAAACATTACTGACATAGAGCATTAAAGTCATTTTCTCATCACTACCTCAAATTTGTAATTGTGGTATACGAAAACGGTTTTGTCTATTGACACGAAATCCATAACTTTTTGTCAACACTGTCTGAAGATGATACGATTTGATTTTGGTGAAAATCGGACAAACGGTCTGGGAGGAGTTAGAAAAAGTAGGTTTTTGAAGAAAACAACATGGCGGACAGGAAATTTAGGCAAACTATGTCAAATTTGGTATCTGTGTTCTCGGCGTGACCCAAGGAACATAATAAGATAATTTCTTTTAAAATAGCTTAATGTAATCAAAAGTTATTAGCATTTTTGTAAATTTTGTTATAACTTTTGACCACAAGGTGGCGCTGCCCCGAAACTTTTGGTGTAGATTCAAATCAAGGTCCCAAAGACACATATTGAGTTTCGTAATGATACGCCAATGCGTTTGTAAAATATAGCATTTTACGACAAATTTCAAAATGGCCGACACCCAAAATGGCCGATATGAGAAAATTTGGTATCGCATGACTCAGCATGATGCCCTGAATCTAAAGAGACCAGTTTTATGATTTTTGAACAAAGTGTTCAGAAGTTATGAGCAAAAAACTCACTTTTTTATATCTCCTGACCACTAGGGGGCAGTGCGCCAAAACTCTGCAGGTAGCCTCAGATCATGACTACTATGACACACACCAATTTTGGTCTGAATACGCAAATGCGTTGCGGAGATATAGCCTCAAGTTCATTTTTGCGGCAAATTCGTCAAACTCTTTCGCAAGTTTATCAAAAACGGAATGACCAATCAACTTGATTCTCATAACTTTTTGTCTTCATAGTCTGGAGATGATGTGGTTCAATTTTCGTGAAAATCGGACCAACGGCCTAGGAGGAGTTCGAAAAAGTTTGTTTTTCATAAAATTCAAAATTGCGGAAAAATTGTCATGACGGAAAATGACGTCATAGGGTGCAATCGAATCGGCTTGAGCCAAGGAATCAGTGGACAAAGGAATTTTGTTTCTAGCCCTTATGGTTCAAGAGTTATTAGCATAAATGTAAGTGTAACTTTGGACAGTTGGTGGCGCTAGAGGGATTGAGGTAGAGACTCCAAAATTGGTGTGGTCAATGATTGGACTGTGTTCTATGTGTGTGCCAAATTTCATCATTTTCCTGCATACGGTTCTATGGGCTGCCATTGACTTCTGGGTGGAAGAAGAATAATAATAAGAACGAGAACGATTACAATAGGTGCCTCCGCACCTTCGGTGCTTGGCCCCTAATAAGAACGAGAACGATTACAATAGGTGCCTCCGCACCTTCGGTGCTTGGCCCCTAATGACGGGGCCAAGCACAAACAGGGCATTGACGTGGCCGGCAGCATAAGAGCAATTGAAGTAATCAACAACTAAATGCATTTTAATATGATTTTAGGCTAAATGGCTGAAAAATCATTAATACAGACACTGTAATTTGAATGAAAAGTTTAGCGCTTTGGACCAATAGTTGGCGCTGTGTCCAAATTGTTAGAATTGGGTCCGAGTAATGTGACAATGAAATCTGCAAAGTTTGGTGTTATTTGGACAAAACATTACTGACTTAAAGCATTAAAGTAATTTTGTCATCACTACCTCAAATTTGTAATTGCGGTATACGAAAACGGTTTTGTCTATCGACACGAAATCCATAACTTTTTGTCAGCACAGTCTGAAGATGATACAATTCGATTTTGGTGAAAATCGGACAAACGGTCTAGGAGGAGTTTGAAAAAGTAGGTTTTTGAATAAAACAACATGGCGGATATGAAATTTAGGCAAACTATGTCAAATTTGGTATCTGTGTTCTCGGTGTGACCCAAGGAACATATTAAGATCATTTGTTTTAAAATAGCTTAATGTAATCAAAAGTTATTAGCATTTTAGGAAATTGTGTTATAACTTTTGACCACAAGGTGGCGCTGCCCCGAAACTTTTGGTGTAGGTTCAAATCAAGGTCCCAAAGACACATACTGAGTTTCGTAATGATACGCCAATGCGTTTGTAAAATATAGCATTTTACGACAAATTTCAAAATGGCCGACGCCCAAAATGGCCGATATAAGAAAATTTGGTATCGCACGACTCAGCATGATGCCCTGAATTTAAAGAGAGCAGTTTTATGATTTTTGACCAAAGTGTTCAGAAGTTATAAGCAAAAAAGTCAATTTTTTATATCTCCTGACCACTAGGGGGCAGTGCGCCAAAACTCTGCAGGTAGCCTCAGATTATGACTACTATGACACACACCAATTTTGGTCTGAATACGCAAATGCGTTGCGGAGATATAGCCTCAAGTTCATTTTTGCGGCAAATTCGTCGAACTCTTTCGCAAGTTTTTCAAAAACGGAATGACCAATCAACTTGATTCTCATAACTTTTTGTCTCCATAGTCTGGAGATGATGTGGTTCAATTTTTGTGAGAATCAGACAAACGGCCTAGGAGGAGTTTGACAAAGTAGGTTTTTCATAAAATTCAAAATTGCGGAAAAATTTTCATGACGGAAAATGACGTCATAGGGTGCAATCGAATCGGCTTGAGCCAAGGAATCAGTGGACAAAGGAATTTTGTTTCTAGCCCTTATGGTTCAAGAGTTATTAGCATAAATGTAAGTGTAACTTTGGACAGTTGGTGGCGCTAGAGGGATTGAGGTAGAGACTCCAAAATTGGTGTGGTCAATGACTGGACTGTCCTCTATGTGTGTGCCAAATTTCATCATTTTCCTGCATACGGTTCTATGGGCTGCCATTGACTTCTGGGTGGAAGAAGAATAATAATAATAAATATAGCTGCAAGCAGCAATGACGGGGCCAAGCACAAACAGGGCATTGACGTGGCCGGCAGCATAAGAGCAATTGAAGTAATCAACAACTAAATGCATTTTAATATGATTTTAGGCTAAATGGCTGAAAAATCATTAATACAGACACTGTAATTTGATTTAATAGTTTATTGCTTTGGACCAATAGATGGCGCTGTGTCCAAATTGTTAGAATGTGGTCCGAGTAATGTCACAATGAAATGTGCAAAGTTTGGTGTTATTTGGACAAAACATTACTGACATAGAGCATTAAAGTCATTTTGTCATCACTACCTCAAATTTGTAATTGTGGTATACGAAAACGGTTTTGTCTATTGACACGAAATCCATAACTTTTTGTCAACACTGTCTGAAGATGATACGATTCGATTTTGGTGAAAATCGGACAAACGGTCTGGGAGGAGTTAGAAAAAGTAGGTTTTTGAATGAAACAACATGGCGGACAGGAAATTTAGGCAAACTATGTCAAATTTGGTATCTGTGTTCTCGGCGTGACCCAAGGAACATAATAAGATCATTTCTTTTAAAATAGCTTAATGTAATCAAAAGTTATTAGCATTTTTGTAAATTTTGTTATAACTTTTGACCACAAGGTGGCGCTGCCCCGAAACTTTTGGTGTAGATTCAAATCAAGGTCCCAAAGACACATATTGAGTTTCGTAATGATACGCCAATGCGTTTGTAAAATATAGCATTTTACGACAAATTTCAAAATGGCCGACACCCAAAATGGCCGATATAAGAAAATTTGGTATTGCATGACTCAGCATGATGCCCTGAATCTAAAGAGAGCAGTTTTATGATTTTTGACCAAAGTGTTCAGAAGTTATAAGCAAAAAAGTCAATTTTTTATATCTCCTGACCACTAGGGGGCAGTGCGCCAAAACTCTGCAGGTAGCCTCAGATTATGACTACTATGACACACACCAATTTTGGTCTGAATACGCAAATGCGTTGCGGAGATATAGCCTCAAGTTCATTTTTGCGGCAAATTCGTCGAACTCTATCGCAAGTTTATCAAAAACGGAATTACCAATCAACTTGATTCTCATAACTTTTTGTCTCCATAATCTGGAGATGATGTGGTTCAATTTTTGTGAGAATCAGACAAAAGGCCTAGGAGGAGTTTGACAAAGTAGGTTTTTCATAAAATTCAATATTGCGGAAAAATTTCCATGACGGAAAATGACGTCATAGGGTGCAATCGAATCAGCATGAGCCAAAGAATCAGTGGACAAAAGAATTTTGTTTCTAGCCCTTATGGTTCAAGAGTTATTAGCATAAATGTAAGTGTAACTTTGGACAGTTGGTGGCGCTAGAGGGACTGAGGTAGAGACTCCAAAATTGGTGTGGTTAATGATTGGACTGTCCTCTATGTGTGTGCCAAATTTCATCATTTTCCCACTTATGGTTCTATGGGCTGCCATTGACTTCTGGGTGGAAGAAGAATAATAATAACTGCAAGCAGCAATGACGGGGCCAAGCACAAACAGGGCATTGACGTGGCCGGCAGCATAAGAGCAATTGAAGTAATCAACAACTAAATGCATTTTAATATGATTTTAGGCTAAATGGCTGAAAAATCATTAATACAGACACTGTAATTTGAATGAAAAGTTTAGCGCTTTGGACCAATAGTTGGCGCTGTGTCCAAATTGTTAGAATTGGGTCCGAGTAATGTGACAATGAAATCTGCAAAGTTTGGTGTTATTTGGACAAAACATTACTGACTTAAAGCATTAAAGTCATTTTGTCATCACTACCTCAAATTTGTAATTGCGGTATACGAAAACGGTTTTGTCTATCGACACGAAATCCATAACTTTTTGTCAGCACAGTCTGAAGATGATACGATTCGATTTTGGTGAAAATCGGACAAACGGTCTAGGAGGAGTTTGAAAAAGTAGGTTTTTGAATGAAACAACATGGCGGATATGAAATTTAGGCAAACTATGTCAAATTTGGTATCTGTGTTCTCGGTGTGACCCAAGGAACATATTAAGATCATTTGTTTTAAAATAGCTTAATGTAATCAAAAGTTATTAGCATTTTAGGAAATTGTGTTATAACTTTTGACCACAAGGTGGCGCTGCCCCGAAACTTTTGGTGTAGGTTCAAATCAAGGTCCCAAAGACACATACTGAGTTTCGTAATGATACGCCAATGCGTTTGTAAAATATAGCATTTTACGACAAATTTCAAAATGGCCGACGCCCAAAATGGCCGATATAAGAAAATTTGGTATCGCACGACTCAGCATGATGCCCTGAATCTAAAGAGACCAGTTTTATGATTTTTGACCAAAGTGTTCAGAAGTTATAAGCAAAAAAGTCAATTTTTTATATCTCCTGACCACTAGGGGGCAGTGCGCCAAAACTCTGCAGGTAGCCTCAGATTATGACTACTATGACACACACCAATTTTGGTCTGAATACGCAAATGCGTTGCGGATATATAGCCTCAAGTTCATTTTTGCGGCAAATTTGTCGAACTCTTTCGCAAGTTTATCAAAAACGGAATGACCAATCAACTTGGTTTCCATAACTTTTTGTCTCCATAGTCTGGAGATGATGTGGTTCAATTTTTGTGAGAATCAGACAAACGGCCTAGGAGGAGTTCGACAAAGTAAGTTTTTCATAAAATTCAAAATTGCGGAAAAATTTTCATGACGGAAAATGACGTCATAGGGTGCAATCGAATCGGCTTGAGCCAAGGAATCAGTGGACAAAGGAATTTTGTTTCTAGCCCTTATGGTTCAAGAGTTATTAGCATAAATGTAAGTGTAACTTTGGACAGTTGGTGGCGCTAGAGGGATGGAGTTAGAGACTCCAAAATTGGCGTGGTAAATGAGTGGACTGTCCTCTATGAGTGTGCCAAATTTCATCATTTTCCTGCATACGGTTCTATGGGCTGCCATTGACTTGTGTTGGAAGAAGAAGCGGAAGAATAATAAGAACGAGAACGATTACAATAGGTGCCTCCGCACCTTCGGTGCTTGGCCCCTAATAATAATAATAATAAGAACCGGAACAAAAACAATAGGTGCCTCCGCACCTTCGGTGCTTGGCCCCTAATAATAATAATAATAAGAACCGGAACAAAAACAATAGGTGCCTCCGCACCTTCGGTGCTTGGCCCCTAATAAGAACGAGAACGATTACAATAGGTGCCTCCGCACCTTCGGTGCTTGGCCCCTAATAATAAGAACCGGAACAAAAACAATAGGTGCCTCCGCACCTTCGGTGCTTGGCCCCTAAATATAGCTGCTAGCAGCCATCACGGGGCCAAGCGCAAGGAGGGCATTAAATGTCATGCCGACATGGCTGGCATCATCAGACCAACGGCAGTAAGAATCTAAAGACATTTCAATATGACTTAAGTCTGAATGGCTGAAAAATCAACAATACGGTCTTTAGTATTTCGATTTAATGGTTTATCACATTCAACCAACAGGCAGCGCTGTAACCAAATTGTAGTGTCAATTCATGTGGTACATTGAGAGGGTGGTGACATTGACACATGCAAAGTTTGCTTTCAATTGGGTAAACCATTGCTGACAGAGCACTAAAGTTATGTGTTTGTTAAACATAGTATCTTATAAGAAAAATCGAAATGGCAGACGCTCAAAATGGCCGATATGGGAATATTTGGTATCACAGGACTCGGCATGACCCACTGGATCTAAAGACAGCAGTTTCATGATTTTTAGACAAAGCGTTCAGGAGTTATAATCAAAAATGTCAGTTTTTTTATATCTCCTGACCACTAGGGGGCAGAACGCCAAAACTCTGCAGGTAGCCTCAGACCATGATTGACATAACACACACCTAGTTTGGTCAGAAAACACTAATGCGTTGCGGAGATAAAGCCTCAATTTAATTTTTGCGACCATTACGTCGGATTCTTTCGCAAGTTATTC
The DNA here is from genome assembly GCA_037043235.1 of Rhodeus uyekii. Taxonomy (NCBI): domain Eukaryota; kingdom Metazoa; phylum Chordata; class Actinopteri; order Cypriniformes; family Acheilognathidae; genus Rhodeus; species Rhodeus uyekii. The sequence continues at coordinate 296,158 of JAWRVZ010000402.1, read as the reverse complement.
GTAAACGGTTTGACATATCAACTTTCTTTGGATAACTTTTTGTCATGATGGTCTGGAGATGATGTGGTTTAATTTTGGTGAAAATTGGACAAACGGTCTGGGAGGAGTTCGAAAAAGTAGGTTTTTAAAGAAAAACAACATGGTGGACAAGAAGTTTGGCCGACTATGACAAATTTGGTATCTGTGTTCTTGGTTTGACCCAAGGAACGTATAAAGATAATTTGTTTTACCTTAGGTTAACGCACTCAAAAGTTATTACCATATTTGTAAATTTGGTTATAATTTTTGACCACAAGGGGGTGCTGCCTCGAAACTTTTTGAGTCGTATCAAGGTTAGGTGCCGAAGACACATATTGAGTTTCGTAACGATACGCCAATATCTTTGTTAAATATAGCAATTTATGACAATATTCAAAATGGCCGACGCTCAAAATGGCCGATATGGGAAAATTTGGTATCACACGACTCGGCATGATGCACTGAATCTAAAGAGACCAGTTTTATTATTTTTGGCCAAAGCGTTCAGAAGTTATAAGCAAATATTTAACTTTTTCATATCTCCTGACCACTAGGGGGCACAGCGCCAAAACTCTGCAGGTAGCCTCAGATCATGATTGACATAACTCACACCTAGTTTGGTGAGAAAACGCTAATGCGTTGCGGAGATAAAGCCTCAATTTCATTTTTGCGACCATTACGTCGGATTCTTTCGCGAGTTATTCGTAAACGGTTTGACATATCAACTTTCTTTGGATAACTTTTTGTCCACATGGTCTGGAGATGATGTGGTTCAATTTTCGTTGAAATCGGAAAAACGGCCTAGGAGGAGTTTGAAAAAGTAGGTTTTTCATAAAATTCAAAATGGCGGGAAAAAATTCATGACGGAAAATGACGTCATAGGGTCCAATCGAATCGTCTTGAGCCAAGGAATCAGTGGACATAAGAATCTTGTTTCTAGGTCATACGGTTCAAAAGTTATTAGCATAAACGTTAGTTCAACTTTGGACAGTTGGTGGCGCTAGAGATATTGAGTTAGAGACTTCAAATTTGTTATGGTCAATGATTGGACTGTCTTTAATGAGTGTGCCAACTTTTTTTCATTTTCCCGCTTACGGTTCTATGGGCTGTCATAGACTTTCATGGCGGAAGAAGAAGATGAAGAATAAATAGCTGCTAGCAGCCATCACGGGGCCAAGCGCAAGGAGGGCATTAAATGTCATGCCGACATGGCTGGCATCATCAGACCAACGGCAGTAAGAATCTAAAGACATTTCAATATGACTTGTCTAAATGGCTGAAAAATCAACAATACGGTCTTTAGTAATTCGATTTAATGGTTTATCACATTCAACCAACAGGCAGCACTCTAACCAAATTGATATGTCAAATCATGTGGTATATCCAGAGTGTGGTGACATTGACACATGCAAAGTTTGCTTTCAATTGGGTAAACCATTGCTGAAAGAGCACTAAAGTCATGTGTTTGTTAAACATAGCATCTTATAAGAAAAATCGAAATGGCAGACGCTCAAAATGGCCGATATGGGAATATTTGGTATCACAGGACTCGGCATGACCCACTGGATCTAAAGAGACCAGTTTCATGATTTTTGGACAAAGCGTTCAGGAGTTATAATCAAAAATGACAGTTTTTCATATCTCCTGACCACTAGGGGGCACAGCGCCAAAACTCTGCAGGTTGCCTCAGACAATGATTGACATAATACACACCTAGTTTGGTCAGAAAAGGCTAATGCATTGCGGAGATAAAGTCTCAATTTAATTTTGGCGACTTTTACCTCGGATTCTTTCGCAAGTTATTCGTAAACGGTTTGACGAATCAACTTTCTTTATATACCGTTTTGCCCACATTGTCTGAAGATGATGTGGTTCAATTTTCGTGAAAATCGGACAAACGGCCTAGGAGGAGTTCGAAAAAGTAGGTTTTTCAAAAAATTCAAAATGGCGGGAAAATTTTCATGACGGAAAATGACGTCATAGGGTGCAATCGAATCGTCTTGAGCCAAGGAATCAGTGGACAAAAGAATTTTGTTTCTAGGACATACGGTTCAAAAGTTATTTACGTAAACGTGAGTGCAACTTTGGACAGTTGGTGGCGCTAGAGAGATTGAGTTAGAGACTTAAATTTTGCTATGGTCAATGATTGGACTGTCCTTTATGAGTGTGCCAACTTTTTTTCATTTTCCCGCTTACGGTTCTATGGGCTGTCATAGACTTCAATGGCAGAAGAAAAAGAATAATAATAATAATAATAATAATAATAATAATAAGAACCGGAACAAAAACAATAGGTGCCTCCGCACCTTCGGTGCTTGGCCCCTAATAATAATAAAGAACCGGAACAAACACAATAGGTGCCTCCGCACCTTCGGTGCTTGGCCCCTAATAAAGAACCGGAACAGAAACAATAGGTGCCTCCGCACCTTCGGTGCTTGGCCCCTAAATATAGCTGCTAGCAGCCATCACGGGGCCAAGCGCAAGGAGGGCATTAAATGTCATGCCGACATGGCTGGCATCATCAGACCAACAGCAGTAAGAATCTAAAGACATTTCAATATGACTTAAGTCTAAATGGCTGAAAAATCAACAATACGGTCTTTAGTAATTCGACTTAATGGTTTATCAAATTCAACCAACAGGCAGCGCTGTAACCAAATTGTAGTGTCAATTCATGTGGTACATTGAGAGTGTGGTGACATTGACACATGCAAAGTTTGCTTTCAATTGGGTAAACCATTGCTGACAGAGCACTAAAGTCATGTGTTTGTTAAACATAGCATCTTATAAGAAAAATCGAAATGGCAGACGCTCAAAATGGCCGATATGGGAAAATTTGGTATCACAGGACTCGGCATGACCCACTGGATCTAAAGACAGCAGTTTCATGATTTTTAGACAAAGCGTTCAGGAGTTATAATCAAAAATGTCATTTTTTTAATATCTCCTGACCACTAGGGGGCAGAGCGCCAAAACTCTGCAGGTGGCCTCAGACCATGATTGACATAACACACACCTAGTTTGGTCAGAAAACGCTAATGCGTTGCGGAGATAAAGCCTCAATTTAATTTTTGCGACCATTACGTCGGATTCTTTCGCGAGTTATTCGTAAACGGTTTGACATATCAACTTTCTTTGGATATCTTTTTGTCACGATGGTCTGGAGATGATTTGGTTTAATTTTGGTGAAAATTGGACAAACGGTCTGGGAGGAGTTCGAAAAAGTAGGTTTTTAAAGAAAAACAACATGGTGGACAAGAAGTTTGGCCGACTATGACAAATTTGGTATCGGTGTTCTCGGTTTGACCCAAGGAACGTATAAAGATAATTTGTTTTACCATAGGTTAACGCACTCAAAAGTTATTAGCATATTTGTAAATTTGGTTATAATTTTTGACCACAAGGGGGTCCTGCCTCGAAACTTTTTGAGTCGTATCAAGGTTAGGTGCCGAAGACACATATTGAGTTTCGTAACAATACGCCAATATCTTTGTTAAATATAGCAATTTATGACAATATTCAAAATGGCCGACGCTCAAAATGGCCGATATGGGAAAATTTGGTATCGCACGACTCGGCATGATGCACTGAATCTAACGAGACCAGTTTTATGATTTTTGGACAAAGCGTTCAGGAGTTGTAAGGAAAAATGTCACTTTTTCATATCTCCTGACCACTAGGGGGCACAGCGCCAAAACTCTGCAGGTAGCCTCAGACCATGATTGACATAACACACACCGAGTTTGGTCAGAAAACGCTAATGCGTTGTGGAGATAGAGCCTCAAGTTCATTTTTTCGATCATTACGTCGGATTCTTTCGTGAGTTATTCATAAACGGTTTGACATTTCAACTTTCTTTGGATAACTTTTTGTCACCATGGTCTGGAGATGATGTGGTTCAATTTTCGTGAAAATCGGACAAACGGCCTAGGAGGAGTTCGAAAAAGTAGGTTTTTCATAAAATTCAAAATGGCGGGAAAATATTCATGACGGAAAATGACGTCATATGGTGCAATCGAATCGTCTTGAGCCAAGGAATCAGTTAACAAAAGAATTTTGTTTCTAGGACATACGGTTCAAAAGTTATTAACGTAAACGTGAGTGCAACTTTGGACAGTTGGTGGCGCTATAGAGATTGAGTTAGAGACTTCAAATTTGCTATGGTCAATGATTGGACTGTCCTTAATGAGTGTGCCAACTTTTTTTCATTTTCCCGTTTACGGTTCTATGGGCTGCCATAGACTCCCATGGCACAAGAAAAAGAATAATAAATATAGCTGCAAGCAGCAATGACCGGGGTTCAAACGTAGCAGGACCATCTGAGCTGTCATGACTCTTTGTGGTCAATCTGACTAGTTCTCCTAATGTGCACAGTTCTGTGAAGTTTCTACTTTATGCAAACAATGTATAGACATCTTTCAAAGATGTTCAGAATGAGAAGATCAAATGATATTAATATCGTGAACTGAACATCTGAACTCTAATGTCGATCTATGTCAATCTGACTTGTTCTACACATAAACACATCTTTATGAAGTTTCTAGTTTGTGTAAACAATATATAGACATATCATATTACACATTTTTTCACTATAGGAAGATCTATCAAATGATATTAATATAGTGGGGATATGTTTAACACCACACATCATATCATCTGAACTGTTATGTCAGTCTATGTCAATCTGACTTGTTCTCCATATGAAAAGATTTTCAAGCCTGACGGTGCCTCTTGTGGACAAAAGTAGTATTACAGCTTTTCTAAGATTTTAAAATATAGATTGTTTATTATTTATTGTGAGCCCTATGAGCATCAGAAATACATGAGAACTGACACATTTCTTCAAAATGACTTGTTCTTAACTTGTTCACAGTTCTGTGACGTTTCTCTTGTGGACAAAAGTAGTATTACAGCTTTTCTAAGATTATAAAATATAGAGTGTTTATAATTTATTGTGACCCCTATGAGCATCAGAAATACATGAAACCCAACACATTTCTTCAAAATGACTTGTTCTTAACATTTACACAGTTTTGTGAAGTTTCTTGATTGTGGACAAGATATATAGGCTTTTTATTCACAATAGGCCAAACCTGAAATATATGAAAAATTATATCTGCTGAACGGTTTAGCTAATCGAAATTCTTTGAATAACTTTTTGCCTTGAGTGTCCCTAGATGATGCGTGTGAATTTTCAAGCCAATCGTATTGACCGCCTATGACGAGTTCGAAAAAGTTGAAATTTCAAAAATCTCCAATATTTCATAAGCAATTTGATTGACAGCAGTGGTTCTTGAGGCAAAGTTGTTCAGTATGAGGAGATCTATCATATAATATCAATACTCTGTGGAATGCGTGAAACACCATGTTAGTAGAGACGCAAAAAACTTGTTAGCGCCAACTAGTGTCCGATTTTTTTCAAAATTCTGACAGACCACTAGGGCCATGAGTCAAACACACCCATCGAGTTTCGTTCCGATCGACCTTCGTTAAGCTGGTCTAATTGATGCTCAAAGTTCATTGGCTGATGACGGCCATGCTTTTTGAGATACAGCAATGTCCTCATAGACCATCATGGACCCTTGGAGAAAGACAGTGCATGACAAGTTTCAGGTCAATCAGACTAACATGTGACCCAGTACAGGTAATTTAGAGTTTTTTTCGCAATATAGCGCCACCAAGTGGTCAACCGTCGCAGTTTTTTTGTTGTGACCACAAAATGACCTTATACATGACTATGTGAAGTTTGGTGAGATTATCTCTTTGCGCTCCAGAGTTATTACGATTTTAGCAAAAGTGCCTTTGCCGTATGCAAACGTTTTAGCGTGTTGTTGCGAGCCTGAATCACCGATCAAAATTCTTTGAATAACTTTTGGTCATGAGAGTCTCTAGATGATATGTGTGAAGTTTCACGTTATTTGGACAAACGGCCTATGAGGAGTTCGAAAAAATTTTTTTTCAGAAAAATCAAAATGGCGGAAAATTTTTATAGGCGGAAATGAAATCGGAGATATACATTTTTTAAGTCTTGAGCCAAGGATTCCAGGGATATAAGACACTTGAGTGTACGACAAACGGTTTACGAGTTATGAGCGTGTACGCGTTTGTAGTCGCTGTAGCGCCACCTATTGCCCGATTTGCGTCATATTTTGATACGTTCTCCCCAAATTGAGACCTACCATCTGGCCAACTTTCAAGTCTCTAGACCTTACGGTTTGGTCTGCACGATAAGAAGTACGGCAGAAGAATAATAATAATAAATATAGCTGCAAGCAGCAATGACCGGGGTTCAAACGTCGCAAGACCATCTGAGCTGTCAAGACGGTTTGTGGTCAATCTGACTAGTTCTCCTAATGTGCACAGTTCTGTGAAGTTTCTACTTTGTGTAAACAATGTATAGACATCTTTCAAAGATGTTCAGAATGAGAAGATTAAATGATATTGACATTGTGAACTGAACATATGAACTGTTCTGTCGGTTTATGTCAGTCTATGTCAATCTGACTTTTTCTCCACATAAACAGAGCTTTATGAAGTTTCTATTTTGGTTAAATGATATATAGACGTTACAAAAAATTTTCAGTATGGGAAGATCTATCAAATGATAACAATGTGGATATGTTTAACACACATCTTTATGAAGTTTCTAGTTTGTGTAAACGATATATAGACATATCATATTACACATTTTTTCACTATAGGAAGATCTAAATGATATTAATATAGTGTGGATATGTTTAACACCACACATCATATCATCTGAACTGTTATGTCAGTCTATGTCAATCTGACATGTTCTCCACATGAAAAGATTTTCTAGCCTGACGGTGCCTCTTGTGGACAAAAGAAGTATTACAGCTTTTCTAAGATTTTAAAATATAGATCGTTTATTATTTATTGTGAGCCCTATGAGCATCAGAAATACATGAGACCTGACACATTTCTTCAAAATGACTTGTTCTTAACATGTTCACAGTTCTGTGACGTTTCTCTTGTGGACAAAACTAGAATTACAGCTTTTCTAAGATTTTAAAATATAGAGTGTTTATAATTTATTGTGAGCCCTATGAGCATCAGAAATACATGAAACCTCACACGTTTCTTCAAAATGACTTGTTCTTAACATTTACACAGTTTTGTGAAGTTTCTTGTTTGTGGACAAGATATTTAGACATTTTAATCACAATAGGCCAAATCAGAAATATATGAAAAATTGTATCTGCTGAACGGTTTAACTAATCGAAAATCCTTTGACAACTTTTTGCCTTGAGTGCCCCTAGATGATGCGTGTGAATTTTCAAGCCAGTGAGATTGACGGCCTATGACGAGTTCGAAAAATTTGAAATTTAAAAAATCTCCAATATTTCGCAAACAATTTGATTGACAGCAGTGGTTCTTGAGGCAAAGTTGTTCAGTATGAGGAGATCTATCAGATGATATCAATATTCTGTGGATGCGTGAAACACCACGTGAGTAGAGACGCAAAAAACTCGTTAGCGCCAACTAGTGTCCGATTTTCTTCAAAATTCTGACAGACCACTAGGGCCATGAGTCAAACACGCCCATCGAGTTTCGTTCCGATCGACCTTCGTTAAGCTAGTCTAATTGATGCTCAAAGTTCATTGGCCGATGACGGTCATGTTTTTTGAGATACACCAATGTCCTCATAGATCATCATGGTGATGATCATCAACATTTACACAGTTTTGTGAAGTTTATTGTTTTTGGACAAGATATATAGACATTTTAATGACAATAGTCCAAATCAGAAATATATGAAAAATTGTATCTGCTGAACGGTTTAACTAATCGAAAATCCTTTGACAACTTTTTGCCTTGAGTGTCCCTAGATGATGCGTGTGAATTTTCAAGCCAGTGAGATTGACGGCCTATGACGAGTTCGAAAAATTTGAAATTTCAAAAATCTCCAATATTTCGCAAACAATTTAATTGACAGCAGTGGTTCTTGAGGCAAAGTTGTTCAGTATGAGGAGATCTATCAGATGATATCAATATTTTGTGGATGCGTGAAACACCACGTGAGTAGAGACGCAAAAAACTCGTTAGCGCCAACTAGTGTCCGATTTTCTTCAAAATTCTGACAGACCACTAGGGCCATGAGTCAAACACGCCCATCGAGTTTCGTTCCGATCGACCTTCGTTAAGCTAGTCTAATTGATGCTCAAAGTTCATTGGCCGATGACGGTCATGTTTTTTGAGATACACCAATGTCCTCATAGACCATCATGGACCCTTGGACAAAGACCGTGCATGACAAGTCTCAGGTCAATCGGACTACCATGTGACCCTGTACAGGTGATTGAGTGTTTTTTTCGCAATATAGCGCCACCAAGTGGTCAATCATCGCAGTTTTTTTGGTGTGACTACAAATTGAGCTTATACATGACTATGTGAAGTTTGGTGAGATTATCTCTTTGCGTTCCAGAGCTATTACGATTTTAGCAAAAGTGTCTCCGCCTTATGCGAACGTTTTATTGTCTTGTTGCAAGCGTGAATCACCGATTAAAATTCCTTTGACAACTTTTGGTCATGAGAGTCTCTAGATGATGTGTGTGAAATTTTGCGTGATTTGGCCAAACGGCCTATGAGGAGTTCGAAAACTTTTTTTTTCAGAAAATGCAAAATGGCGGAAAATTTTTATAGGCGGAAATGAAATCGGAGATATACATTTTTTAAGTTTTGAGCCAAGGATTCCAGAGATATAAGACACTTGAGTGTACGACAAACGGTTTACGAGTTATGAACATGTACGCGTTTGTAGTCGCTGTAGCGCCACCTATAGCCCGATTTGCGTCATATTTTGATACCTTCTCCCCAAATTGAGATCTATCATCTGACCAACTTTCAAGTCTCTAGACCTTACGGTTTGGTCTGCACGATAAGAAGTACGGCAGAATAATAATAATAATAATAATAAATATAGCTGCAAGCAGCAATGACCGGGGTTCAAACGTCGCAAGACCATCTGAGCTGTCAAGACGGTTTGTGGTCAATCTGACTAGTTCTCCTAATGTGCACAGTTCTGTGAAGTTTCTACTCTGTACAAACAATGTATAGACATCTTTCAAAGATGTTCAGAATGAGAAGATCAAATGATATTGACATTGTGAACTGAACATATGAACAGTTATGTCGGTTTATGTCGGTCTATGTCAATCTGACTTGTTCTCCACATACACAAAGCTTTATGAAGTTTCTAGTTTGTGTAAATGATATATAGACATGTTACAAATTTTTTTCAGTATGGGAAGATCTATCAAATGATAACAATGTGGATATGTTTAACACTGCACGTCATATCATTTGAACTCTTATGACCTTTTTTTGTCAATGTGACTAGTTCTCCTAATGAGCACAGTTCTGTGAAGTTTCTACTCTGTGCAAACAATGAATAGACATCTTTCAAAGATGTTCAGACTGAGAAGATTAAATGATATTAATATTGTGAACTGAACATCTGAACTGTTCTGTCGGTTTATGTCAGTCTATGTCAATCTGACTTGTTCTCCACATAAAAAGATTTTCTAGCCTGATGGTGCCTCTTGTGGACAAAAGTAGTATTACAGCTTTTCTAAGATTTTAAAATGTACATCGTTTGTAATTTATTGTGAGCCCTATGAGCATCAGAAATACATGAGACCTGACACATTTCTTCAAAATGACTTGTTCTCAACATGTTCACAGATCTGTGACATTTCTCTTGTGGACAAAACTAGTATGACAGCTTTTCTAAGATTTCAAAATATAGAAAGTTTATAATTTATTGTGAGCCGTACGAGCATCAGAAATACATGAAACCTCACAAGTTTCTTCATAATGTCTTGTTCTTAACATTTACACAGTTTTGTGAAGTTTCTTGTTTTTGGACATGATATATAGACATTTTAATCACAATAGGACAAATCACAAATATATGAAAAATTGTATCTGCTGAACGGTTTAACTAATCAAAAATCCTTTGACAACTTTTTGCCTTGAGTGTCCCTAGATGATGCGTGTGAATTTTCAAGCCAGTGAGATTGACGGCCTATGACGAGTTCGAAAAATTTGAAATTTCAAAAATCTCCAATATTTCGCAAACAATTTGATTGACAGCAGTGGTTCTTGAGGCAAAGTTGTTCAGTATGAGGAGATCTATCAGATGATATCAATATTTTGTGGATGCGTGAAACACCACGTGAGTAGAGACGCAAAAAACTCGTTAGCGCCAACTAGTGACCGATTTTCTTCAAAATTCTGACAGACCACTAGGGCCCTGAGTCAAACTCGCCCATCGAGTTTCGTTCCGATCGACCTTCGTTAAGCTAGTCTAATTGATGCTCAAAGTTCATTGGCCGATGACGGTCATGTTTTTTGAGATACACCAATGTCCTCATAGACCATCATGGACCCTTGGACAAAGACCGTGCATGACAAGTCTCAGGTCAATTGGACTAACATGTGACCCTGTACAGGTGATTGAGTGTTTTTTTCGCAATATAGCGCCACCAAGTGGTCAATCATCGCAGTTTTTTTGGTGTGACCACAAATTGAGCTTATACATGACTATGTGAAGTTTGGTGAGATTATCTCTTTGCGTTCCAGAGCTATTACGATTTTAGCAAAAGTGTCTCCGCCTTATGCGAACGTTTTAGCGTGTTGTTGCAAGCGTGAATCACCGATCAAAATTATTTGAATAACTTTTGGTCATGAGAGTCTCTAGATGATATGTGTGAAGTTTCGCGTTATTTGGACAAACGGTCTATGAGGAGTTCGAAAACTTTTTTTTTCAGAAAATTCAAAATGGCGGAAAATTTTTATAGGCGGAAATGAAATCGGAGATATACATTTTTTAAGTCTTGAGCCAAGGATTCCAGAGATATAAGACACTTGAGTGTACGACAAACGGTTTACGAGTTATGAACATGTACGCGTTTGTAGTCGCTGTAGCGCCACCTATAGCCCGATTTGCGTCATATTTTGATACGTTCTCCCCAAATTGAGACCTACCATCTGACAAAGTTTCAAGTCTCTAGACCTTACGGTTTGGTCTGCACAAGACGCATTACGGCAGAAGAATAATAATAATAATAATAAATATAGCTGCAAGCAGCAATGACCGGGGTTCAAACGTCGCAAGACCATCTGAGCTGTCAAGACGGTTTGTGGTCAATCTGACTAGTTCTCCTAATGTGCACAGTTCTGTGAAGTTTCTACTTTGTGTAAACAATGTATAGACATCCTTCAAAGATGTTCAGAATGAGAAGATCGAATGATATTGACATTGTGAATTGAACATATGAACAGTTATGTTGGTGTATGTAGGTCTATGTCAATCTAACTTATTCTTCACATAAACAGAGCTTTATGAAGTTTCTAGTTTGTGTAAATGATATATAGACGTTACAATTTTTTTCAGTATGGGAAGATCTGTCAAATGATAATAATGTGGATATGTTTAACACTACACGTCATATCATTTGAACTGTTATGACCTTTTTTTGTCAATCTGACTAGTTTTTTCCTAATGAGCACAGTTCTGTGAAGTTTCTACTCTGTGCAAACAATGAATAGACATCTTTCAAAGATGTTCAGACTGAGAAGATTAAATGATATTAATATTGTGAACTGAACATCTGAACTGTTCTGTCGGTTTATGTCAGTCTATGTCAATCTGACTTGTTCTCCACATAAAAAGATTTTCTAGCCTGATGGTGCCTCTTGTGGACAAAAGTAGTATTACAGCTTTTCTAAGATTTTAAAATGTAGATCATTTGTAATTTATTGTGAGCCCTATGAGCATCAGAAATACATGAGACCTGACACATTTCTTCAAAATGACTTGTTCTTAACATGTTCACAGATCTGTGACGTTTCTCTTGTGGACAAAACTAGTATTACAGCTTTTCTAAGATTTTAAAATATAGATCGTTTATAATTTATTGTGAGCCGTACGAGCATCAGAAATACATGAAACCTCACAAGTTTCTTCATAATGTCTTGTTCTTAACATTTACACAGTTTTGTGAAGTTTCTTGTTTTTGGACAAGATATATAGACATTTTAATCACAATAGGCCAAATCAGAAATATATGAAAAATTGTATCTGCTGAACGGTTTAACTAATCGAAAATCCTTTGACAACTTTTTGCCTTGAGTGTCCCTAGATGATGCATGTGAATTTTCAAGCCAGTGAGATTGACGGCCTATGACGAGTTCGAAAAATTTGAAATTTCAAAAATCTCCAATATTTCGCAAACAATTTGATTGACAGCAGTGGTTCTTGAGGCAAAGTTGTTCAGTATGAGGAGATCTATCAGATGAAGTCAATATTTTGTGGATGCGTGAAACACCACGTGAGTAGAGACGCAAAAAACTCGTTAGCGCCAACTAGTGTCCGATTTTCTTCAAAATTCTGACAGACCACTAGGGCCATGAGTCAAACACGCCCATCGAGTTTCGTTCCGATCGACCTTCGTTAAGCTGGTCTAATTGATGCTCAAAGTTCATTGGCCGATGACGGTCATGTTTTTTGAGATACACCAATGTCCTCATAGACCATCATGGACCCTTGGACAAAGACCGTGCATGACAAGTCTCAGGTCAATCGGACTACCATGTGACCCTGTACAGGTGATTGAGTGTTTTTTTCGCAATATAGCGCCACCAAGTGGTCAATCATCGCAGTTTTTTTGGTGTGACCACAAATTGAGCTTATACATGACTATGTGAAGTTTGGTGAGATTATCTCTTTGCGTTCCAGAGCTATTACGATTTTAGCAAAAGTGTCTCCGCCTTATGCGAACGTTTTAGCGTGTCGTTGCAAGCGTGAATCACCGATCAAAATTATTTGAATAACTTTTGGTCATGAGAGTCTCTAGATGATATGTGTGAAGTTTCGCGTTATTTGGACAAACGGTCTATGAGGAGTTCGAAAACTTTTTTTTTCAGAAAATTCAAAATGGCGGAAAATTTTTATAGGCGGAAATGAAATCGGAGATATACATTTTTTAAGTCTTGAGCCAAGGATTCCAGAGATATAAGACACTTGAGTGTACGACAAACGGTTTACGAGTTATGAACATGTACGCGTTTGTAGTCGCTGTAGCGCCACCTATAGCCCGATTTGCGTCATATTTTGATACGTTCTCCCCAAATTGAGACCTACCATCTGACAAAGTTTCAAGTCTCTAGACCTTACGGTTTGGTCTGCACAAGACGCATTACGGCAGAATAATAATAATAATAATAATAAATATAGCTGCAAGCAGCAATGACCGGGGTTCAAACGTCGCAAGACCATCTGAGCTGTCAAGACGGTTTGTGGTCAATCTGACTAGTTCTCCTAAAGTTCTGTGAAGTTTCTACTTTGTGTAAACAATGTATAGACATCTTTCAAAGATGTTCAGAATGAGAAGATTAAATGATATTGACATTGTGAACTGAACATATGAACTGTTCTGTCGGTTTATGTCAGTCTAAGTCAATCTGACTTGTTCTCCACATAAACAGAGCTTTATGAAGTTTCTATTTTGGTTAAATGATATATAGACGTTACAAAAATTTTTCAGTATGGGAAGATCTATCAAATGATAACAATGTGGATATGTTTAACACTACACGTCATATCATTTGAACTGTTATGACCTTTTTTTGTCAATCTGACTAGTTTTCCTAATGAGCACAGTTCTGTGAAGTTTCTACTCTGTGCAAACAATGAATAGACATCTTTCAAAGATGTTCAGACTGAGAAGATTAAATGATATTAATATTGTGAACTGAACATCTGAACTGTTCTGTCGGTTTATGTCAGTCTATGTCAATCTGACTTGTTCTCCACATAAAAAGATTTTCTAGCCTGATGGTGCCTCTTGTGGACAAAAGTAGTATTACAACTTTTCTAAGATTTTAAAATAAAGATGGTTTATAATTTATTGTGAGCCCTATGAGCATCAGAAATACATGAGACCTGACACATTTCTTCAAAATGACTTGTTCTTAACATGTTCACAGTTCTGTGACGTTTCTCTTGTTGACAAAACTAGTATTACAGCTTTTCTAAGATTTTAAAATATAGAGTGTTTATAATTTATTGTGAGCCGTACGAGCATCAGAAATACATGAAACCTCACAAGTTTCTTCATAATGTCTTGTTCTGAACATTTACACAGTTTTGTGAAGTTTCTTGTTTTTGGACAAGATATATAGACATTTTAATCACAATAGGCCAAATCAGAAATATATGAAAAATTGTATCTGCTGAACGGTTTAACTAATCGAAAATCCTTTGACAACTTTTTGCCTTGAGTGTCCCTAGATGATGCGTGTGAATTTTCAAGCCAGTGAAATTGACGGCCTATGACGAGTTCGAAAAATCTGAAATTTCAAAAATCTCCAATATTTCGCAAACAATTTGATTGACAGCAGTGGTTCTTGAGGCAAAGTTGTTCAGTATGAGGAGATCTATCAGATGATATCAATATTTTGTGGATGCGTGAAACACCACGTGAGTAGAGACGCAAAAAACTTGTTAGCGCCAACTAGTGTCCGATTTTCTTAAAAATTCTGACAGACCACTAGGGCCATGAGTCAAACACGCCCATCGAGTTTCGTTCCGATCGACCTTCGTTAAGCTAGTCTAATTGATGCTCAAAGTTCATTGGCCGATGACGATCATGTTTTTTGAGATACACCAATGTCCTCATAGACCATCATGGACCCTTGGACAAAGACCGTGCATGACAAGTCTCAGGTCAATCGGACTACCATGTGACCCTGTACAGGTGATTGAGTGTTTTTTTCGCAATATAGCGCCACCAAGTGGTCAATCATCGCAGTTTTTTTGGTGTGACCACAAATTGAGCTTATACATGACTATGTGAAGTTTGGTGAGATTATCTCTTTGCGTTCCAGAGCTATTACAATTTTAGCAAAAGTGTCTCCGCCTTATGCGAACGTTTTATTGTCTTGTTGCAAGCGTGAATCACCGATCAAAATTCCTTTGACAACTTTTGGTCATGAGAGTCTCTAGATGATGTGTGTGAAATTTTGCGTGATTTGGACAAACGGCCTATGAGGAGTTCGAAAAAAAAATTTTTCAGAAAAATCAAAATGGCGGAAAATTTTTATAGACGGAAATGAAATCGGAGATATACATTTTTTAAGTTTTGAGCCAAGGATTCCAGAGATATAAGACACTTGAGTGTACGACAAACGGTTTACGAGTTATGAACATGTACGCGTTTGTAGTCGCTGTAGCGCCACCTATAGCCCGATTTGCGTCATATTTTGATACGTTCTCCCCAAATTGAGACCTACCATCTGACAAAGTTTCAAGTCTCTAGACCTTACGGTTTGGTCTGCACGAGACGCATTACGGCAGAAGAATAATAATAATAATAATAATAATAATAATAATAAAAATCCTAACAATTACAATAGGTTTTCAACGCTTCGCGTTTGAACCCCTAATAATAATAAAAATCCTAACAATTACAATAGGTTTTCAACGCTTCGCGTTTGAACCCCTAAATATAGCTGCAAGCAGCAATGACCGGGGTTCAAACGTAGCAGGACCATCTGAGCTGTCATGACTGTTTGTGGTCAATCTGACTAGTTCTCCTAATGTGCACAGTTCTGTGAAATTTCTACTCTGTGCAAACAATGTATAGACATCTTTCAAAGATGTTCAGAATGAGAAGATCAAATGATATTAATATTGTGAGCTGAACATCTGAACTGTTATGTCAGTCTATGTCAATCTGACTTGTTCTCCACATAAACACATCTTTATGAAGTTTCTAGTTTGTGTAAACGATGTATAGACATATCATATTACACATTTTTTCACTATAGGAAGATCTATCAAATTATATTAATATCGTGTGGATATGTTTAACACCACACATCATATCATCTGAACTTTTATGTCAGTCTATGTCAATCTGACTTGTTCTCCACATGAAAAGATTTTCTAGCCTGACGGCGCCTCTTGTGGACAAAAGTAGTATTACAGCTTTTCTAAGATTTTAAAATATAGATAGTTTGTAATTTATTGTGAGCCCTATGAGCATCAGAAATACATGAGACCTGACACATTTCTTCAAAATGACTTGTTCTCAACATGTTCACAGATCTGTGACATTTCTCTTGTGGACAAAACTAGTATGACAGCTTTTCTAAGATTTCAAAATATAGAGTGTTTATAATTTATTGTGAGCCGTACGAGCATCAGAAATACATGAAACCTCACAAGTTTCTTCATAATGTCTTGTTCTTAACATTTACAAAGTTTTGTGAAGTTTCTTGTTTTTGGACATGATATATAGACATTTTAATCACAATAGGCCAAATCAGAAATATATGAAAAATTGTATCTGCTGAACGGTTTAACTAATCAAAAATCCTTTGACAACTTTTTGCCTTGAGTGTCCCTAGATGATGCGTGTGAATTTTCAAGCCAGTGAGATTGACGGCCTATGACGAGTTCGAAAAATTTGAAATTTAAAAAATCTCCAATATTTCGCAAACAATTTGATTGACAGCAGTGGTTCTTGAGGCAAAGTTGTTCAGTATGAGGAGATCTATCAGATGATATCAATATTTTGTGGATGCGTGAAACACCACGTGAGTAGAGACGCAAAAAACTCGTAAGCGCCAACTAGTGTCCGATTTTCTTCAAAATTCTGACAGACCACTAGGGCCATGAGTCAAACACGCCCATCGAGTTTCGTTCCGATCGATCTTCGTTAAGCTAGTCTAATTGATGCTCAAAGTTCATTGGCCGATGACGGTCATGTTTTTTTAGATACACCAATGTCCTCATAGACCATCATGGACCCTTGGACAAAGACCGTGCATGACAAGTCTCAGGTCAATCGGACTAACATGTGACCCTGTACAGGTGATTGAGTGTTTTTTTCGCAATATAGCGCCACCAAGTGGTCAATCATCACAGTTTTTTTGGTGTGACCACAAATTGAGCTTATACATGACTATGTGAAGTTTGGTGAGATTATCTCTTTGCGTTCCAGAGCTATTACGATTTTAGCAAAAGTGTCTCCGCCTTATGCGAACGTTTTATTGTCTTGTTGCAAGCGTGAATCACCGATCAAAATTCCTTTGACAACTTTTGATCATGAGAGTCTCTAGATGATGCGTGGGAAATTTTGCGTGATTTGAACAAACGGCCTATGAGGAGTTCGAAAAAAATTTTTTTCAGAAAATTCAAAATGGCGGAAAATTTTTATAGGCGGAAATGAAATCGGAGATATACATTTTTTAAGTTTTGAGCCAAGGATTCCAGAGAGATAAGACACTTGAGTGTACGACAAACGGTTTACGAGTTATGAACATGTACGCGTTTGTAGTCGCTGTAGCGCCACCTATAGCCCGATTTGCGTCATATTTTGATACGTTCTCCCCAAATTGAGACCTACCATCTGACAAAGTTTCAAGTCTCTAGACCTTACGGTTTGGTCTGCACGAGACGCATTACGGCAGAAGAATAATAATAATAATAATAATAATAATAATAATAATAAAAATCCTAACAATTACAATAGGTTTTCAACGCTTCGCGTTTGAACCCCTAAATATAGCTGCTAGCAGCCATCACGGGGCCAAGCGCAAGGAGGGCATTAAATGTCATGCCGACATGGCTGGCATCATCAGACCAACGGCAGTAAGAATCTAAAGACATTTCAATATGACTTAAGTCTAAATGGCTGAAAAATCAACAATACGGTCTTTAGTATTTCGATTTAATGGTTTATCACATTCAACCAACAGGCAGCGCTGTAACCAAATTGTAGTGTCAATTCATGTGGTACATTGAGAGTGTGGTGACATTGACACATGCAAAGTTTGCTTTCAATTGGGTAAACCATTGCTGACAGAGCACTAAAGTCATGTGTTTGTTAAACATAGCATCTTATAAGAAAAATCGAAATGGCAGACGCTCAAAATGGCCGATATGGGAAAATTTGGTATCACAGGACTCGACATGAGCCACTGGATCTAAAGACAGCAGTTTCATGATTTTTAGACAATGCGTTCAGGAGTTATAATCAAAAATGTCAGTTTTTTAATATCTCCTGACCACTAGGGGGCAGAGCGCCAAAACTCTGCAGGTAGCCTCAGACCATGGTTGACATAACACACACCTAGTTTGGTCAGAAAACGCTAATGCGTTGCGGAGATAAAGCCTCAGTTTCATTTTTGCGACCATTACGTCGGATTCTTTCGCGAGTTATTCGTAAACGGTTTGACATATCAACTTTCTTTGGATAACTTTTTGTCATGATCGTCTGGAGATGATGTGGTTTAATTTTGGTGAAAATTGGACAAACGGTCTGGGAGGAGTTCGAAAAAGTAGGTTTTTAAAGAAAAACAACATGGTGGACAAGAAGTTTGGCCGACTATGACAAATTTGGTATCTGTGTTCTCGGTTTGACCCAAGGAACGTATAAAGATAATTTCTTTTACCATAGGATAACGCACTCAAAAGTTATTAGCATATTTGTAAATTTGGTTATAACTTTTGACCACAAGGTGGTGCTGCCTCGAAACTTTTTGAGTCGTATAAAGATTAGGTGCCGAAGACACATATTGAGTTTCGTAACGATACGCCAATATCTTTGTTAAATATAGCAATTTATGACAATATTCAAAATGGCCGACGCTCAAAATGGCCGATATGGGAAAATTTGGTATCGCACGACTCGGCATGATGCACTGAATCTAAAGAGACCAGTTTTATGATTTTTGGCCAAAGCATTCAGAAGTTATAACCAAATATTTAACTTTTTCATATCTCCTGACCACTAGGGGGCACAGCGCCAAAACTCTGCAGGTAGCCTCAGATCATGATTGACATAACACTTACCTAGTTTGGTCAGAAAACGCTAATGCGTTGCGGAGATAAAGCCTCAGTTTCATTTTTGCGACCATTACGTCGGATTCTTTCGCGAGTTATTCGTAAACGGTTTGACATATCAACTTTCTTTGGATAACTTTTTGTCCACATTGTCTGGAGATGATGTGGTTCAATTTTCGTTGAAATCGGAAAAACGGCCTAGGAGGAGTTCGAAAAAGTAGGTTTTTCATAAAATTCAAAATGGCGGGAAAAATTTCATGACGGAAAATGACGTCATAGGATGCAATCGAATCGTCTTGAGCCAAGGAATCAGTGGACATAAGAATTTTGTTTCTAGGTCATACGGTTCAAAAGTTATTAGCATAAACGTTAGTTCAACTTTGGACAGTTGGTGGCGCTAGAGATATTGAGTTAGAGACTTCAATTTTGCTATGGTCAATGATTGGACTGTCCTTAATGAGTGTGCCAACTTTTTTTCATTTTCCCGCTTACGGTTCTATGGGCTGTCATAGACTTCAATGGCAGAAGAAAAAGAATAATAAATATAGCTGCAAGCAGCCATGACGGGGCCAAGCACAAGGAGGAATGTAAATGTCATGTCGACATGGCTGGCAGCATCAGACCAATGGCAGAAAGCATCTAAAGACATTTCAATATGACTTCAGTCTAAATTGCTGAAAAATCATCAATACGGTCTTTAGTAATTCGATTTAACGGTTTATCACGTTCGACCAACAGGAAGCGCTGTAACCAAATTCAAATCAAATCATGTGGTATATCCAGAGTGAGGTGACAATGACACATGCAAAGTTTGGTGTCAATAGGGTAAAGCATTGATGACATACAGCTTTAAAGTCGTGTTTGTTAAGCATAGCATTTCATGACAAAATTCTACATTGCTGACGCTGAAAATGGCCGATATGGGAAAATTTGGTATCGCAGGACTCGGCATGATGCACTGAATCTATAGACAGCAGTTTTATGATTTTTGGACAAAGCGTTCAGGAGTTATAATCAAAAATGTTAGTGTTTCATATCTCCTGACCACTAGGAGGCAGAGCACCAAAACTCTGCAGGTAGCCTCAGATCATGATTGACATGACACACAGAAAGTTTGGTCAGAATACGAAAATGCGTTGCGGAGATATAGCCTCGCTTTATTTGGTGGCCATTTGGTCAAATTCGTTCGCAATTTTATCGAAACCTGTTTGACGAATCAATTTCATTTTAATAACTTTTTGTCAACATGGTCTGAAGATGTTATGATTCAATTTTGGTGAAAATTAGATAAACGGTGTGGGAGGAGTTCGAAAAAGTAGGTTTTTAAAGAAAAACAACATGGCGGACAGGAAGTTTGGCCGACTATGACAAATTTGGTATCTGTGTTCTCGGCTTGACCCAAGGAACGTATAAAGACAATTTGTTTTACCATAGGTTAAAGTAGTCAAAAGTTATTAGCGTTTTTGTAATTTTGGTTATAACTTTTGACCACAAGGTGGCGCTGCCTCGAAACTTTTTGTGTCGTATCAGTTCCAGGTGCCGAAGACACATTTCGAGTTTCGTAACGATACGTCAATGCGTTTGTTAAATATAGCAATTTATGATAATATTCAAAATGGCCGACGCTCAAAATGGCCGATATGGGAAAATTTGGTATCGCACGACTCGGCATGATGCACTGAATCTAACGAGACCAGTTTTATGATTTTTGATCGAAGCGTTCAGAAGTTATGAGCAAATATTTCACTTTTTTATATCTCCAGACCACTAGGGGGCAGAGCGCCAAAACTCTGCACATAGCCTCAAATCATGACTGACGTAACACACACCAAGTTTGGTCAGAATACGCTAATCCGTTGCGGAGATATAGCCTCACTTTTATTTCTGCGGCCATTTTGTCGAATTCTTTCGCAAGTTATTCGTAAACGGTTTGACAAATCAACTTTCTTTGTATAACTTTTTGTCCCCATGGTCTGGAGATGATGTGGTTCAATTTTCGTGAAAATCGGACAAACGGCCTAGGAGGAGTTCGAAAAAGTAGGTTTTTCATAAAATTCAAAATGGCGGGAAAATTTTCATGACGGAAAATGACGTCATAGGGTGCAATCGAATCGTCTTGAGCCAAGGAATCAGTGGACGAAAGAATTTTGTTTCTAGGACATACGGTTCAAAAGTTATTTACGTAAACGTGAGTTCAACTTTGGACAGTTGGTGGCGCTAGAGACATTGAGTTAGAGACTTCAAATTTGCTATGGTCAATGATTGGCTTGTCCTTGATCAGTGTGCCAAATTTCATCATTTTCCCGCAAACGGTTCTATGGCCTGCCATAGACTTCCATGGCGGAAGAAGAAGAAGAAGAAGAAGAAGAAGAGGAATAATAATAAAGAACCGGAACAGAAACAATAGGTGCCTCCGCACCTTCGGTGCTTGGCCCCTAATAAATATAGCTGCTAGCAGCCATCACGGGGCCAAGCGCAAGGAGGGCATTAAATGTCATGCCGACATGGCTGGCATCATCAGACCAACGGCAGTAAGAATCTAAAGACATTTCAATATGACTTAAGTCTAAATGGCTGAAAAATCAACAATACGGTCTTTAGTAATTCGATTTAATGGTTTATCACATTCAACCAACAGGCAGCGCTGTAACCAAATTGTAGTGTCAATTCATGTGGTACATTGAGAGTGTGGTGACATTGACACATGCAAAGTTTGCTTTCAATTGGGTAAACCATTGCTGACAGAGCACTAAAGTCCAAGTTTCCTGAAAATCGGACAAACGGCCTAGGAGGAGTACGAAAAAGTAGGTTTTTCATAAAAGTCAAAATGGCGGGAAAATTTTCATGACGGAAAATGACGTCATAGGGTGCATTCGAATCGTCTTGAGCCAAGGAATCAGTGGACGAAAGAATTTTGTTTCTAGGACATACGGTTCAAAAGTTATTTACGTAAACGTGAGTGCAACTTTGGACAGTTGGTGGCGCTATAGAGATTGAGTTAGAGACTTCAATTTTGTTATTGTCAATGATTGGACTGTCCTTTATGAGTGCGCCAACTTTTTTTCATTTTCCCGCTTACGGTTCTATGGGCTGTCATAGACTTCAATGGCAGAAGAAAAAGAATAATAATAATAATAATAATAATAAATATAGCTGCAAGCAGCAATGACCGGGGTTCAAACGTCGCAACACCATCTGAGCTGTCAAGACGGTTTGTGGTCAATATGACTAGTTTTCCTAATGAGCACAGTTCTGTGAAGTTTCTACTCTGTGCAAACAATGAATAGAAATCTTTCAAATATGTTCAGACTGAGAAGATCAAATGATATTGACATTGTGAACTGAACATATGAACTGTTATGACGGTCTATGTCAATCTGACTTGTTCTCCACATAAACAGAGCTTTATGAAGTTTCTAGTTTGTGTAAATGACATATAGACGTTACAAAAAAATTTCAGTATGGGAAGATCTATCAAATGATAACAATGTGGATATGTTTAACACTGCACGTCATATCATTTGAACTGTTATGACCTTTTTTGTCAATCTGACTAGTTTTCCTAATGAGCACAGTTCTGTGAAGTTTCTACTCTGTGCAAACAATGAATAGACATCTTTCAAAGATGTTCAGACTGAGAAGATTAAATTATATTAATATTGTGAACTGAACATCTGAACTGTTCTGTCGGTTTATGTCAGTCTATGTCAATCTGACTTGTTCTCCACATAAAAAGATTTTCTAGCCTGATGGTGCCTCTTGTGGACAAAACTACTATTACAGCTTTTCTAAGATTTTAAAATGTAGATCGTTTGTAATTTATTGTGAGCCCTATGAGCATCAGAAATACATGAGAACTGACACATTTCTTCAAAATGACTTGTTCTTAACATGTTCACAGATCTGTGACGTTTCTCTTGTGGACAAAACTAGTATTACAGCTTTTCTACGATTTTAAAATGTAGATGGTTTATAATTTATTGTGAGCCGTACGAGCATCAGAAATACATGAAACCTCACAAGTTTCTTCATAATGTCTTGTTCTTAACATTTACACAGTTTTGTGAAGTTTCTTGTTTTTGGACAAGATATATAGACATTTTAATCACAATAGGCCAAATCAGAAATATATGAAAAATTGTATCTGCTGAACGGTTTAACTAATCGAAAATCCTTTGACAACTTTTTGCCTTGAGTGTCCCTAGATGATGCGTGTGAATTTTCAAGCCAGTGAGATTGACGGCCTATGACGAGTTCGAAAAATTTGAAATTTCAAAAATCTCCAATATTTCACAAACAATTTGATTGACAGCAGTGGTTCTTGAGGCAAAGTTGTTCAGTATGAGGAGATCTATCAGATGATATCAATATTTTGTGGATGCGTGAAACACCACGTGAGTAGAGACACAAAAAACTCGTTAGCGCCAACTAGTGTCCGATTTTCTTCAAAATTCTGACAGACCACTAGGGCCATGAGTCAAACACGCCCATCGAGTTTCGTTCCGATCGACCTTCGTTAAGCTAGTCTAATTGATGCTCAAAGTTCATTGGCCGATGACGGTCATGTTTTTTGAGATACACCAATGTCCTCATAGACCATCATGGACCCTTGGACAAAGACCGTGCATGACAAGTCTCAGGTCAATCGGACTACCATGTGACCCTGTACAGGTGATTGAGTGTTTTTTTCGCAATATAGCGCCACCAAGTGGTCAATCATCGCAGTTTTTTTGGTGTGACCACATATTGATCTTATACATGACTATGTGAAGATTGGTGAGATTATCTCTTTGCGTTCCAGAGGTATTACGATTTTAGCAAAAGTGTCTCCGCCTTATGCGAACGTTTTATTGTCTTGTTGCAAGCGTGAATCACCGATCAAAATTCCTTTGACAACTTTTGGTTATGAGAGTCTCTAGATGATGCGTGGGAAATTTTGCGTGATTTGGACAAACGGCCTATTAGGAGTTCGAAAAAAATTTTTTTCAGAAAATTCAAAATGGCGGAAAATTTTTATAGGCGGAAATGAAATCGGAGATATACATTTTTTAAGTCTTGAGCCAAGGATTCCAGGGATATAAGACACTTGAGTCTACGACAAACGGTTTACGAGTTATGAGCGTGTACGCGTTTGTAGTTGCTGTAGCGCCACCTATTGCCCGATTTGCGTCATATTTTGATACGTTCTCCCCAAATTGAGACCTACCATCTGACCAACTTTCAAGTCTCTAGACCTTACGGTTTGGTCTGCACGATAAGAAGTACGGCAGAATAATAATAATAATAATAATAATAATAATAATAATAATAAATATAGCTGCAAGCAGCAATGACCGGGGTTCAAACGTCGCAAGACCATCTGAGCTGTCAAGACGGTTTGTTGTCAATCTGACTAGTTCTCCTAATGTGCACAGTTCTGTGATGTTTCTACTTTGTGTAAACAATGTATAGACATCTTTCAAAGATGTTCAGAATGAGAAGATCAAATGATATTCACATTGTGAACTGAACATATGAACTGTTATGTCGGTCTATGTCAATCTGACTTGTTCTCCACATAAAAAAAGATTTTCTAGTCTGATGGTGCCTCTTGTGGACAAAAGTAGTATTACAGCTTTTCTAAGATTTTAAAATGTAGATAATTTGTAATTTATTGTGAGCCCTATGAGCATCAGAAATACATGAGACCTGACACATTTCTTCAAAATGACTTGTTCTTAACATGCTCACAGATCTGTGACGTTTCTCTTGTGGACAAAACTAGTATTACAGCTTTTCTAAGATTTTAAAATATAGAGTGTTTATAATTTATTGTGAGCCGTACGAGCATCAGAAATACATGAAACCTCACAAGTTTCTTCATAATGTCTTGTTCTTAACATTTACACAGTTTTGTGAAGTTTCTTGTTTTTGAACAAGATATATAGACATTTTAATCACAATAGGCCAAATCAGAAATATATGAAAAATTGTATCTGCTGAACGGTTTAACTAATCGAAAATCCTTTGACAACTTTTTGCCTTGAGTGTCCCTAGATGATGCGTGTGAATTTTCAAGCCAGTGAGATTGACGGCCTATGACGAGTTCGAAAAATTTGAAATTTCAAAAATCTCCAATATTTCGCAAACAATTTGATTGACAGCAGTGGTTCTTGAGGCAAAGTTGTTCAGTATGAGGAGATCTATCAGATGATATCAATATTCTGTGGATGCGTGAAACACCACGTGAGTAGAGACGCAAAAAACTCGTTAGTGCCAACTAGTGTCCGATTTTCTTCAAAATTCTGACAGACCACTAGGGCCATGAGTCAAACACGCCCATCGAGTTTCGTACCGATCGACCTTCGTTAAGCTAGTCTAATTGATGCTCAAAGTTCATTGGCCGATGACGGTCATGTTTTTTGAGATACACCAATGTCCTCATAGACCATCATGGACCCTTGGACAAAGACCGTGCATGACAAGTCTCAGGTCAATCGGACTACCATGTGACCCTGTACAGGTGATTGAGTGTTTTTTTCGCAATATAGCGCCACCAAGTGGTCAATCATCGCAGTTTTTTTGGTGTGACCACATATTGATCTTATACATGACTATGTGAAGTTTGGTGAGATTATCTCTTTACGTTCCAGAGGTATTACGATTTTAGCAAAAGTGTCTCCGCCTTATGCAAACGTTTTATTGTCTTGTTGCAAGCGTGAATCACCGATCAAAATTCCTTTGACAACTTTTGGTCATGAGAGTCTCTAGATTATGCGTGGGAAATTTTGCGTAATTTGGACAAACGGCCTATGAGGAGTTCGAATTTTTTTTTTTTCAGAAAATTCAAAATGGCGGAAAATTTTTATAGGCGGAAATGAAATCGGAGATATACATTTTTTAAGTCTTGAGCCAAGGATTCCAGGGATATAAGACACTTGAGTCTACGACAAACGGTTTACGAGTTATGAGCGTGTACGCGTTTGTAGTCGCTGTAGCGCCACCTATTGCCCGATTTGCGTCATATTTTGATACGTTCTCCCCAAATTGAGACCTACCATCTGACCAACTTTCAAGTCTCTAGACCTTACGGTTTGGTATGCACGATAAGAAGTACGGCAGAATAATAATAATAATAATAATAATAAATATAGCTGCAAGCAGCAATCACCGGGGTTCAAACTTAGCAAGACCATCAAGGCCCATTGGACAAAGAACGTGCATGACAAGTTTGAAGTCAATCGGACTAACAAGTGCACATGTACAGATGTTTTAGTGTTTTTTTCATAATATAGCACCACCAAGTGGTCAATCGTTGCAGATTTTTTAGTGTTACCACAAAATGAGCTCTTACATGAGTATTTCAAGTTTGGTGAGATTATCTCTTTGCAATCCAGAGTTATTAAGATTTTAGCGAAAGTGTGAATTTTATATCCATATATACATAAAAAAGATTTCTTATCCTGTGGTTCCCTATTGTGGACAAAAATAATATGACAGCCATCATCTTTCAGTTGGTGATGAGTTGTTCATTATGAGGAGATTTATCAAACAATATTAATATTGTGTGGTTGTGTTTAGCACCATATTTCATCCAAACACTCCCATCAAGTTTCGTTGCAATCGACCTTTGTTAAGTTGGTCTAATTGATGCTCAAACTTCATTGGCCGATGACGGCCATGTTTTTTGAGATATGCCAATATCTTCATAGACCATCATGGACCCTTGGATAAGGACAGTGCATGACAAGTTTCAAGTCAATCGAATAAACGAGTGTACCGTGACAGTCAGTTTAGAAATTGTTCACATATTAAAACCCCTTCAAACCTGGTGTCCATTACAATGGACATGACATTTCACGGCCTTTTTTTTTTTTTTTTACTTTTTGAGCATTTTTCCTAATTTAAAGCATGCACCCCAAGAGATTGGACCCTTGTCATCCTCTAGATGGCAGTAAAGTTCTGGATGTGGAAATTTTTAAAAACCCACAACATTTGAAGTGAAGCACGGGGGCGCTGTTTTTCACCTACAGAAGGAAGCTGCATTTTCTACAGTTATATTTTCAATCTTTGAAATGTTTGCCAAAATTTCGCAGTTGGTATGTAAAATAGAGAGATTTAACTTACTAATAAAAGTAAAAAATCGATTGGAGACCTGCAAGTTTTTTCTCAGGATTTTTTTGAAAAATGCATGTCCATTGTAATGGACACCAGGTCTCAGTGTCACCTAATCAATGCCCATTCAGATATGCATATTGAGATTTATTATAGATCCTCTTTGCATATCTATCTGTGCATTTTATAATTTTTCTTGCATTTTGGGATCTGTAGGACCTAATAAATACAATATCCACAAAAAAAAAAAACGTTTACAGGTATTGTCAATACCCATTCAATGCCCATTCAGTCAATGCCCATTCAGATATGCATATTGAAATTTATTATAGATCCTCTTTGCATATCTATCTGTGCATTTTATAATTTTTCTTGCTATTTGGGATCTGTAGGACCTAATAAATACAATATCCACAAAAAAAAATGTTTACAGGTATTGTACAGATGTCCTAATGTGGTATCATAATGTTATTTGCTGTTATGGCCATTGGGGGGCATATGAAAAAAAAAATAAATAAATAAAAAACAGTGGTGTAATGTTGTGAAATCCCCACCAGATGGGGTGGACACTCCATCTAAAAGTGGCCAACAGCTCTAAGATTGACAGAATGGGCTATTATTGTCTCAAGAGCCAAATATTTAATGTTCTGAGATATGAGATATGAGATAAAAAATACAGTTATCACAGTAATACTACATTTGTGAAAAAATGTAATATGCAGAGTATACAATTCTGTGATCAGTGCAAGATGCACTACTGCTCTGTGCCACTTGGGAATACCTGGAAAGAAACACACAGCCTATGTGTGTGTGTAAAGTCACTGTTTGCAGTCTCCCAATGCATTTCCTATGAGAGGTGTATTTTGTTAAAAATGTGCAAATCTGTACAAAAAAAATTAAAGTTGAAATGTTATATTGTTCAGGTTCTTGACCTGGAAATGTAAAAAAAAAAGAAAAAAAAATTATATCACATTTTTTAATTGTCTATAGGACTTTATAGCAATCTGATTTACAATGCTTTAGTCCTGATGTCCATTAGAATGGACATCAAAAATTTCTATGAAGGAGTTATGAATTTTTTTTTGACTCCTTAATTTATGCCTAATTTAATGGTATTTTTTCATTTTTTTTTCTTTTTTTTTTTTTTTACCTGGGACCTATTTCAGGTCTGAAGGGGTTTTAAAAGAAAAACAAATTCAGAAATTGGAATAAAACGATTTCTTATCCTGTGGCTCCCTCTTGTGGACAAGTAATATTACAGCCATCATTTTTTTCAGTTTTAATTGGTTTTTATTCAGTATGGAAAGATCTATCAAATACTAAAATAGTGTGGATGTGTGAAACAAGATGTGAGCAAAGATTATTCTAACTGAAATTGGAATAAAAAGATTTCCTAGCCTGACGGTGCCTCTTGTGGACAAAACTAGTATTACAGCTTTACTGAGATTTTTAAATATAGATAGTTTATAATTTATTGTGAGCCCTATGAGCATCAGAAATTCATGAAACCAGACACACTTCTTCAAAATGACTTGTTCTTAACATGTTCACAGTTCTGTGACGTTTTTTGTTTGTGCACAAGATATATAGACATTTTAATCACAATAGGCCAAATCAGAAATATATGAAAAATTGTATCTGGTGAACGGTTTAACTGATCGAAATTCTTTGAATAACTTTTTGCCTTGAGTGCCCCTAGATGATGCGTGTGAATTTTCAAGCCAATCGTATCGACGGCCTATGACTAGTTCGAAAAATTTTAATTTTCTAAAATCTCCAATATTTCGCTAATAATTCGATTTACAGCAGTGGTTCTTGAGGCAAAGTTGCTCAGTATGAGACGATCTAACAGATGATATCAATATTGTGAGGATGTGTGAAACACCACGTGATTAGAGATGCAAAAAAACTCGTTAGCGCCAACTAGTGGCTGATTTCTTTAAAAATTCTGACAGACCTCTAGGGCCATGAGTCAAACACACTCATCGAGTTTCATTCCGATCAAGGTTCGTTAAGTTGGTCTAATTGATGCTCAAATTTCATTGGCCGATGACAGCCATGTTTTTTGAGATACGCCAATATCCTCATAGATCATCATGGGTCATTGGACAAAGACCGTGCATGACAAGTTTCAAGTCAATCGGACTAACGAGTGCACATGTACAAATGTTTTAGTGTTTTTTTCATAATATAGCGCCACCAAGTGGTCAATCGTTGCAGATTTTTTAGCGTGACCACAAAACTAGCTCATACATGAGTATTTCATGTTTGGTGAGATTATCTCTTTGCGTTCCAGAATTATTATGATTTTAGCAAAAGAGGCTCCGCCCTACTCAGACGTTTGGACGTCCTGTTGCGAGCGTGAATCACTGATCAAAATTCTTTGAATAACTTTTCGTCATGAGAGTCTCTAGATGATGCGTGTGAAGTTTCAAGTGATTTGGACAAACGGCCTATGAGGAGTTCGAAAATTTTTTTTTTCAGAAAATTCAAAATGGCGGAAAATTTTTCTAGACGGAAATGAAATCGGAGATATACGTTTTGTTCGTCTTGAGCCAAGGATTCCAGAGATATAAGACACTTTAGTGTAGGACAAACGGTCTAGGAGTTATTAGCGATTTAGCTATTTTGATCGCTGTAGCGCCCCCTATAGGCCGATTTGCGTCATGTTTTGATACGTTCCCCCCAAATTGAGACCTACCATCTGGCCAGGTTTCAAGTCTCTAGACCTTACGGTTTGGTCTGCACGATCGGAAGTACGGCAGAAGAATAATAATAAAAATCCTAACAGATACAATAGGTATTCAACGCTACGCGTTTGAACCCCTAAAAATCCTAACAATTACAATAGGTTTTCAACGCTTCGCGTTTGAACCCCTAATAATAATAATAAAAATCCTAACAATTACAATAGGTTTTCAACGCTTCGCGTTTGAACCCCTAAATATAGCTGCAAGCAGCAATGACCGGGGTTCAAACGTCGCAAGACCATCTGAGCTGTCAAGACGGTTTGTGGTCAATCTGACTAGTTCTCCTAATGTGCACAGTTCTGTGAAGTTTCTACTCTGTACAAACAATGTATAGACATCTTTCAAAGATGTTCAGAATGAGAAGATCAAATGATATTGACATTGTGAACTGAACATATGAACAGTTATGTCGGTTTATGTCGGTCTATGTCAATCTGACTTGTTTTCCACATACACAAAGCTTCATGAAGTTTCTAGTTTGTGTAAATGATATATAGACATGTTACAAATTTTTTTCAGTATGGGAAGCTCTATCAAATGATAACAATGTGGATATGTTTAACACTGCACGTCATATCATTTGAACTCTTATGACCTTTTTTTGTCAATGTGACTAGTTCTCCTAATGAGCACAGTTCTGTGAAGTTTCTACTCTGTGCAAACAATGAATAGACATCTTTCAAAGATGTTCAGACTGAGAAGATTAAATGATATTAATATTGTGAACTGAACATCTGAACTGTTCTGTCGGTTTATGTCAGTCTATGTCAATCTGACTTGTTCTCCACATAAAAAGATTTTCTAGCCTGATGGTGCCTCTTGTGGACAAAAGTAGTATTACAGCTTTTCTAAGATTTTAAAATGTACATCGTTTGTAATTTATTGTGAGCCCTATGAGCATCAGAAATACATGAGACCTGACACATTTCTTCAAAATGACTTGTTCTCAACATGTTCACAGATCTGTGACATTTCTCTTGTGGACAGAACTAGTATGACAGCTTTTCTAAGATTTCAAAATATAGAAAGTTTATAATTTATTGTGAGCCGTACGAGCATCAGAAATACATGAAACCTCACAAGTTTCTTCATAATGTCTTGTTCTTAACATTTACACAGTTTTGTGAAGTTTCTTGTTTTTGGACATGATATATAGACATTTTAATCACAATAGGACAAATCACAAATATATGAAAAATTGTATCTGCTGAACGGTTTAACTAATCAAAAATCCTTTGACAACTTTTTGCCTTGAGTGTCCCTAGATGATGCGTGTGAATTTTCAAGCCAGTGAGATTGACGGGCTATGACGAGTTCGAAAAATTTGAAATTTCAAAAATCTCCAATATTTCGCAAACAATTTGATTGACAGCAGTGGTTCTTGAGGCAAAGTTATTCAGTATGAGGAGATCTATCAGATGATATCAATATTTTGTGGATGCGTGAAACACCACGTGAGTAGAGACGCAAAAAACTCGTTAGCGCCAACTAGTGACCGATTTTCTTCAAAATTCTGACAGACCACTAGGGCCCTGAGTCAAACTCGCCCATCGAGTTTCGTTCCGATCGACCTTCGTTAAGCTAGTCTAATTGATGCTCAAAGTTCATTGGCCGATGACGGTCATGTTTTTTGAGATACACCAATGTCCTCATAGACCATCATGGACCCTTGGACAAAGACCGTGCATGACAAGTCTCAGGTCAATTGGACTAACATGTGACCCTGTACAGGTGATTGAGTGTTTTTTTCGCAATATAGCGCCACCAAGTGGTCAATCATCGCAGTTTTTTTGGTGTGACCACAAATTGAGCTTATACATGACTATGTGAAGTTTGGTGAGATTATCTCTTTGCGTTCCAGAGCTATTACGATTTTAGCAAAAGTGTCTCCACCTTATGCGAACGTTTTAGCGTGTTGTTGCAAGCGTGAATCACCGATCAAAATTATTTGAATAACTTTTGGTCATGAGAGTCTCTAGATGATATGTGTGAAGTTTCGCGTTATTTGGACAAACGGTCTATGAGGAGTTCGAAAACTTTTTTTTTCAGAAAATTCAAAATGGCGGAAAATTTTTATAGGCGGAAATGAAATCGGAGATATACATTTTTTAAGTCTTAAGCCAAGGATTCCAGAGATATAAGACACTTGAGTGTACGACAAACGGTTTACGAGTTATGAACATGTACGCGTTTGTAGTCGCTGTAGCGCCACCTATAGCCCGATTTGCGTCATATTTTGATACGTTCTCCCCAAATTGAGACCTACCATCTGACAAAGTTTCAAGTCTCTAGACCTTACGGTTTGGTCTGCACAAGACGCATTACGGCAGAAGAATAATAATAATAATAATAAATATAGCTGCAAGCAGCAATGACCGGGGTTCAAACGTCGCAAGACCATCTGAGCTGTCAAGACGGTTTGTGGTCAATCTGACTAGTTCTCCTAAAGTTCTGTGAAGTTTCTACTTTGTGTAAACAATGTATAGACATCTTTCAAAGATGTTCAGAATGAGAAGATTAAATGATATTGACATTGTGAACTGAACATATGAACTGTTCTGTCGGTTTATGTCAGTCTAAGTCAATCTGACTTGTTCTCCACATAAACAGAGCTTTATGAAGTTTCTATTTTGGTTAAATGATATATAGACGTTACAAAAAATTTTCAGTATGGGAAGATCTATCAAATGATAACAATGTGGATATGTTTAACACTACACGTCATATCATTTGAACTGTTATGACCTTTTTTTGTCAATCTGACTAGTTTTCCTAATGAGCACAGTTCTGTGAAGTTTCTACTCTGTGCAAACAATGAATAGACATCTTTCAAAGATGTTCAGACTGAGAAGATTAAATGATATTAATATTGTGAACTGAACATCTGAACTGTTCTGTCGGTTTATGTCAGTCTATGTCAATCTGACTTGTTCTCCACATAAAAAGATTTTCTAGCCTGATGGTGCCTCTTGTGGACAAAAGTAGTATTACAACTTTTCTAAGATTTTAAAATAAAGATGGTTTATAATTTATTGTGAGCCCTATGAGCATCAGAAATACATGAGACCTGACACATTTCTTCAAAATGACTTGTTCTTAACATGTTCACAGTTCTGTGACGTTTCTCTTGTTGACAAAACTAGTATTACAGCTTTTCTAAGATTTTAAAATATAGAGTGTTTATAATTTATTGTGAGCCGTACGAGCATCAGAAATACATGAAACCTCACAAGTTTCTTCATAATGTCTTGTTCTGAACATTTACACAGTTTTGTGAAGTTTCTTGTTTTTGGACAAGATATATAGACATTTTAATCACAATAGGCCAAATCAGAAATATATGAAAAATTGTATCTGCTGAACGGTTTAACTAATCGAAAATCCTTTGACAACTTTTTGCCTTGAGTGTCCCTAGATGATGCGTGTGAATTTTCAAGCCAGTGAAATTGACGGCCTATGACGAGTTCGAAAAATCTGAAATTTCAAAAATCTCCAATATTTCGCAAACAATTTGATTGACAGCAGTGGTTCTTGAGGCAAAGTTGTTCAGTATGAGGAGATCTATCAGATGATATCAATATTTTGTGGATGCGTGAAACACCACGTGAGTAGAGACGCAAAAAACTTGTTAGCGCCAACTAGTGTCCGATTTTCTTAAAAATTCTGACAGACCACTAGGGCCATGAGTCAAACACGCCCATCGAGTTTCGTTCCGATCGACCTTCGTTAAGCTAGTCTAATTGATGCTCAAAGTTCATTGGCCGATGACGATCATGTTTTTTGAGATACACCAATGTCCTCATAGACCATCATGGACCCTTGGACAAAGACCGTGCATGACAAGTCTCAGGTCAATCGGACTACCATGTGACCCTGTACAGGTGATTGAGTGTTTTTTTCGCAATATAGCGCCACCAAGTGGTCAATCATCGCAGTTTTTTTGGTGTGACCACAAATTGAGCTTATACATGACTATGTGAAGTTTGGTGAGATTATCTCTTTGCGTTCCAGAGCTATTACAATTTTAGCAAAAGTGTCTCCGCCTTATGCGAACGTTTTATTGTCTTGTTGCAAGCGTGAATCACCGATCAAAATTCCTTTGACAACTTTTGGTCATGAGAGTCTCTAGATGATGTGTGTGAAATTTTGCGTGATTTGGACAAACGGCCTATGAGGAGTTCGAAAAAAATTTTTTTCAGAAAATTCAAAATGGCGGAAAATTTTTATAGGCGGAAATGAAATCGGAGATATACATTTTTTAAGTTTTGAGCCAAGGATTCCAGAGATATAAGACACTTGAGTGTACGACAAACGGTTTACGAGTTATGAACATGTACGCGTTTGTAGTCGCTGTAGCGCCACCTATAGCCCGATTTGCGTCATATTTTGATACGTTCTCCCCAAATTGAGACCTACCATCTGGCCAACTTTCAAGTCTCTAGACCTTACGGTTTGGTCTGCACGATAAGAAGTACGGCAGAATAATAATAATAATAAATATAGCTGCAAGCAGCAATGACCGGGGTTCAAACGTAGCAGGACCATCTGAGCTGTCATGACTGTTTGTGGTCAATCTGACTAGTTATCCTAATGTGCACAGTTCTGTGAAGTTTCTACTTTGTGCAAACAATGTTTCAAAGATGTTCAGAATGAGAAGATCAAATGATATTAATATTGTGAACTGAACATCTGAACTGTAATGTCGATCTATGTCAATCTGACTTTTTCTCCACATAAACACATCTTTATGAAGTTTCTAGTTTGTGTAAACGATGTATAGACATATCATATTACACATTTTTTCAATATAGGAAGATCTATCAAATTATATTAATATCGTGTGGATATGTTTAACACCACACATCATATCATCTGAACTTTTATGTCAGTCTATGTCAATCTGACTTGTTCTCCACATGAAAAGATTTTCTAGCCTGACGGCGCCTCTTGTGGACAAAAGTAGTATTACAGCTTTTCTAAGATTTTAAAATATAGATAGTTTATTATTTATTGTGAGCCCTATGAGCATCAGAAATACATGAGACCTGACACATTTCTTCAAAATGACTTGTTCTTAACATGTTCACAGTTCTGTGACGTTTCTCTTGTGGACAAAAGTAGTATTACAGCTTTTCTAAGATTTTAAAATATAGAGTGTTTATAATTTATTGTGAGCCGTACGAGCATCAGAAATACATGAAACCTCACAAGTTTCTTCATAATGTCTTGTTCTTAACATTTACACAGTTTTGTGAAGTTTCTTGTTTTTGTACAAGATATATAGACATTTTAATCACAATAGGCCAAATCAGAAATATATGAAAAATTGTATCTGCTAAACGGTTTAACTAATCGAAAATCCTTTGACAACTTTTTGCCTTGAGTGTCCCTAGATGATGCGTGTGAATTTTCAAGCCAGTGAGATTGACGGCCTATGACGAGTTCGAAAAATTTGAAATTTCAAAAATCTCCAATATTTCGCAAACAATTTGATTGACAGCAGTGGTTCTTGAGGCAAAGTTGTTCAGTATGAGGAGATCTATCAGATGATATCAATATTCTGTGGATGCGTGAAACACCACGTGAGTAGAGACGCAAAAAACTCGTTAGCGCCAACTAGTGTCCGATTTTCTTCAAAATTCTGACAGACCACTAGGGCCATGAGTCAAACACGCCCATCGAGTTTCGTTCCGATCGACCTTCGTTAAGCTAGTCTAATTGATGCTCAAAGTTCATTGGCCGATGACGATCATGTTTTTTGAGATACACCAATGTCCTCATAGACCATCATGGACCCTTGGACAAAGACCGTGCATGACAAGTCTCAGGTCAATCGGACTACCATGTGACCCTGTACAGGTGATTGAGTGTTTTTTTCGCAATATAGCGCCACCAAGTGGTCAATCATCGCAGTTTTTTTGGTGTGACCACAAATTGAGCTTATACATGACTATGTGAAGTTTGGTGAGATTATCTCTTTGCGTTCCAGAGCTATTACAATTTTAGCAAAAGTGTCTCCGCCTTATGCGAACGTTTTATTGTCTTGTTGCAAGCGTGAATCACCGATCAAAATTCCTTTGACAACTTTTGGTCATGAGAGTCTCTAGATGATGTGTGTGAAATTTTGCGTGATTTGGACAAACGGCCTATGAGGAGTTCGAAAAAAATTTTTTTCAGAAAATTCAAAATGGCGGAAAATTTTTATAGGCGGAAATGAAATCGGAGATATACATTTTTTAAGTTTTGAGCCAAGGATTCCAGAGATATAAGACACTTGAGTGTACGACAAACGGTTTACGAGTTATGAACATGTACGCGTTTGTAGTCGCTGTAGCGCCACCTATAGCCCGATTTGCGTCATATTTTGATACGTTCTCCCCAAATTGAGACCTACCATCTGGCCAACTTTCAAGTCTCTAGACCTTACGGTTTGGTCTGCACGATAAGAAGTACGGCAGAATAATAATAATAATAAATATAGCTGCAAGCAGCAATGACCGGGGTTCAAACGTAGCAGGACCATCTGAGCTGTCATGACTGTTTGTGGTCAATCTGACTAGTTATCCTAATGTGCACAGTTCTGTGAAGTTTCTACTTTGTGCAAACAATGTTTCAAAGATGTTCAGAATGAGAAGATCAAATGATATTAATATTGTGAACTGAACATCTGAACTGTAATGTCGATCTATGTCAATCTGACTTTTTCTCCACATAAACACATCTTTATGAAGTTTCTAGTTTGTGTAAACGATGTATAGACATATCATATTACACATTTTTTCAATATAGGAAGATCTATCAAATTATATTAATATCGTGTGGATATGTTTAACACCACACATCATATCATCTGAACT
Source organism: Rhodeus uyekii (assembly GCA_037043235.1). Lineage (NCBI taxonomy): Eukaryota > Metazoa > Chordata > Actinopteri > Cypriniformes > Acheilognathidae > Rhodeus > Rhodeus uyekii. The sequence goes on along the minus strand of JAWRVZ010000402.1, from coordinate 259,562 downwards.
TTTATGTCAGTCTATGTCAATCTGACTTGTTCTCCACATGAAAAGATTTTCTAGCCTGACGGCGCCTCTTGTGGACAAAAGTAGTATTACAGCTTTTCTAAGATTTTAAAATATAGATAGTTTATTATTTATTGTGAGCCCTATGAGCATCAGAAATACATGAGACCTGACACATTTCTTCAAAATGACTTGTTCTTAACATGTTCACAGTTCTGTGACGTTTCTCTTGTGGACAAAAGTAGTATTACAGCTTTTCTAAGATTTTAAAATATAGAGTGTTTATAATTTATTGTGAGCCGTACGAGCATCAGAAATACATGAAACCTCACAAGTTTCTTCATAATGTCTTGTTCTTAACATTTACACAGTTTTGTGAAGTTTCTTGTTTTTGTACAAGATATATAGACATTTTAATCACAATAGGCCAAATCAGAAATATATGAAAAATTGTATCTGCTAAACGGTTTAACTAATCGAAAATCCTTTGACAACTTTTTGCCTTGAGTGTCCCTAGATGATGCGTGTGAATTTTCAAGCCAGTGAGATTGACGGCCTATGACGAGTTCGAAAAATTTGAAATTTCAAAAATCTCCAATATTTCGCAAACAATTTGATTGACAGCAGTGGTTCTTGAGGCAAAGTTGTTCAGTATGAGGAGATCTATCAGATGATATCAATATTCTGTGGATGCGTGAAACACCACGTGAGTAGAGACGCAAAAAACTCGTTAGCGCCAACTAGTGTCCGATTTTCTTCAAAATTCTGACAGACCACTAGGGCCATGAGTCAAACACGCCCATCGAGTTTCGTTCCGATCGACCTTCGTTAAGCTAGTCTAATTGATGCTCAAAGTTCATTGGCCAATGACGGTCATGTTTTTTGAGATACACCAATGTCTTCATAGATCATCATGGACCCTTGGACAAAGACCGTAAATGACAAGTCTCAGGTCAATCGGACTACCATGTGACCCTGTACAGGTGATTGAGGGTTTTTTTCGCAATATAGCGCCACCAAGTGGTCAATCATCGCAGTTTTTTTGGTGTGACCACAAATTGAGCTTATACATGACTATGTGAAGTTTGGTGAGATTATCTCTTTGTGTTCCAGAGCTATTACGATTTTAGCAAAAGTGTCTCCGCCTTATGCAAACGTTTTATTGTCTTGTTGCAAGCGTGAATCACCGATTAAAATTCCTTTGACAACTTTTGGTCATGAGAGTCTCTAGATGATGCGTGGGAAATTTTGCGTGATTTGGCCAAACGGCCTATGAGGAGTTCGAAAAATTTTTTTTTCAGAAAATTCAAAATGGCGGAAAATTTTTATAGGCGGAAATGAAATCGGAGATATACATTTTTTAAGTCTTGAGCCAAGGATTCCAGGGATATAAGACACTTGAGTGTACGACAAACTGTTTACGAGTTATGAGCGTGTACGCGTTTGTAGTCGCTGTAGCGCCACCTATTGCCCGATTTGCGTCATATTTTGATACGTTCTCCCCAAATTGAGACCTACCATCTGACCAACTTTCAAGTCTCTAGACCTTACGGTTTGGTCTGCACGATAAGAAGTACGGCAGAATAATAATAATAATAAATATAGCTGCTAGCAGCCATCACGGGGCCAAGCGCAAAGAGGGCATTAAATGTCATGCCGACATGGCTGGCAGCATCAGCCCAACGGCAGTAAGCATCTAAAGTTTTTAAGCAAGTATTATCTTTTCTCTCTGAGAATGACAGGTTGGACATCAACCAGTCTGGCTTCAAGAAGGGCCATTCAACTGAGACAGCAATTATTATCTGTCACGGAAGCTCTAAGGAGTGCAAAAGCTGATTCTAAATCGTCAGTCGTCATTCTTTTAGATCTTTGTGCTGCCTTTGACACTGATAATCGACGGCTCGATCATGCAGGTTTGCACTGTACAACATCAGGAGGATCAGGCCATTCCTAACTGAGCAAGCTACACAACTTCTGGTTCAGGCCATGGTTATTTCCAGACTGGACTATTGCAGTGCTCTTCTGGTTGGACTTCCTGCAAGTGCAATCAAACCCCTGCAACTGATCCAGAACGCAGCAGCTTGTCTGGTTTTCAACCAACCCAAAAGGACACATGTCACTCCACTCTTCATCTCGCTACACTGGCTCCCTCTCGCAGCATACATCAAATTCAAAGCACTGACTCTTGCATTCAGAACTTACACAAACTCAGCACCTTCATACTTCTACTCACTGGTACAAATCTACACACCTACCAGAAACCTTTGATCGATTAACGAGCGACGACTCGTGGTTCCATCACAGAAATGAAAAAGAACGATCACAAGAACATTTTCATTCACCACCCCCGGCTGGTGGAACACACTCCCTGCCCTCATCCGAAATGCAGGTTCCCTGTCGAAGTTTAAAAGACTACTAAAAACGCACCTCTTCCATGAGCATCTAACATGACACACACACACACTCACTCACTTAAAAAAAAATTCTTCCTTTTTCTATTTCCCCATGCTTGTGCTACTTGTGTTCAAAATGAAGTGTAATGACAGTATTAGATGAGATGTTAACTGAGTTGGACAATGAGGTCACTGCTATCTCCAGATTTGCTTTATAGGTGAATTGGATTTAGTTCATGCTTAATTAAGTTTCAATATTTTTTACCAAACGTAACCAGCACCGAGCTGATTTCAACTGAATAATGCTTGTTTGTACTGTTTTATTAGATCTGTTTTTCAGCCGATTTGAATTTTGTCTGCATGATTGTATCATTATCTGTTGTGTGTATTAATATAAAGCTTGTGTGAAACAACCTGTACTGTATAAAGTGCTATATAAATAAAGGTATTGTGACGACAATTTGCGTTGTCAGTTGAATTTGGTTTTAAAATAATTGTCTTTCATGACAATACATATGTTTATTTTATGGTACATAAAATCAAATGCAATATTTCCCTGTAACAGGTGTGTGACATTTGCTGTAGTCGAAAAATACATCATGGTATTATTCTGATGACACTTCTTGTTGTTATTATTGTAATAAATATTAAAGCATTTTATTGGTAGGCTTACTGTGATTTTATTTTTAGTAAGCATCCTGTGGAATATATTACATCAATTTAACAGTTTCCTGTCAGCCAGGTACTGGAGTTACCTGTGATTGTTCACTTGTAGAAGGACAAATTGAGAATAGGTGTTTACAGGACCTGTTGGAAACCCACCACTTCCACACCCCTGGCAGCCCCCACCCCCCTCCTCCTTAACTTTTTTTTTAATATTAAGAACAGTAGGTGAACGATACAAAGTGGGTGTGCTGGCCCCGCTCACTGAACCGGCGCATCAGCCAATGATCCGTCTTTACTGAATTTGCATATTGCAGGTATAAATATCTCACTTTAAGCTACGATATCTACAGTTCCAAGACGTCTTCTTCAACATCAAGACAACTTTTAAGAAGAATTCACCATTCTTTACTTCTGCAATTCAGAGCAACAAGAAGGAATACCACAGAGTAGTGGTATTTGCAATGGACAAGCAAGCCAACTCAACCAAAGCGGAGAAGAACGGCAAGGCGGTGAAGCAGAGAAAAATGAGGCGTAGCATAAGTAAGCAGCCCAATTCTTTTTACAGGTCACCCTCGCTGATGGTGTGTATTGTGGCTCGTGACTGAACAGCCAGTGGGCTTGGGTTTCATGAAGGTCTAATTTTTTCTTATTTTTTTCTATATATAGGTTTATCTGATCCTGATGGATACGATGTCATGTGCTCTCGTACCACACGAGTGGAAGCGACACGGTTGTCGTTTTTGCCGTGCCCACCGCCGAGCGCCAAGACCATGACGATAGCGGAGGTGAACGCGCTGGGGACAGAACCTGAAACTGGCCCGTCCGTGGCAGCAGAAGCTGATTCGTTCTCGGAGGAGCTGAGGGAAAACGACGAAAGTGGCGCTTGATTTTGCTGGATTAGACAACTCTTAATTCTTTGAGTTTATTTTTGTTCTGTTTTTTTCCCGTGTTCGTATTGAATCTGTAATTAATAAAAGTTTGTGTTCATTCAATCTCTACTTCTCTTGCCTGCTAATTTCGCTGCATTAAAGAATGTGTAAGAGTTCATATTTAAGAAAATTATTAGATCATTATGGTAAGTAATGTAAAAAGTATATAAATTATTAAAAACTGACTCCTCAAAACTCTGACTCCTCAAACTAATCCGAGTGACTTTAGTTTCTTCATATAATGAAGTTACAGTGGACTGTAAAATACAGTATAAAAAAAATGTCCAGTCTTAGAAATAAAAGCAATCCATGTACGGAGTTATATGGAGGTTTATGGCATGAACCGAGTTATTTTTCATGTGTTTTAGATTATGCTATCAGTTATAGTTCATTGCCATTTTAGACATATTTTTCCCTGTATTAAACAGTGCTTATTTAATCAATCTTTAATAAATTTGATACAGTTATTTTTAAATAAAGTACATTATAAAATGTTTAAAATATTTGTTATACATTGTTTTAAAGTGTACTGAATAACATTTTCAAACTTTAAAATAATCTAAAGGTAGCTATTGTGTTGCATGTGGTCTCATATAAAGTCTCCAGTTTCATGGTTCATCTGTTTGATATCCTTGCTGAAAATAAATTAATTTATGTATTTTGGTTTGGGGTATTTAATATTCAGTAATGTAATGAGAGTATTGGATAAGGGCCCGCCCACACGGAGACGCGTATCACTGTATAGTGATAGGTTTGGTAATTTAATAAATCTTGAATACATTTCAATACAGTTATTTTGAAATTAATAATAAAATTGTCTGAGTGAAGCAGGACAAATTGAGTGTAGGTGTTTACAGGACCTGTTGGAAACCACTCCCCGCTTCCCCCCTCCTCTCCGCTTCCCCCCTCCTCGCTCCCAGAAACAGTATAAAATGTTTAAGACATTTTTTTATAAATTGTTATTATTACTTAGCATTTTCAAACTTTAAAAGAATCTAAATGTAGCTATTGTCTTGCACATGCTCCTATATAGAGTCTCCAGTTTCATGGTCTATCTGTTTGAGATTCTTCCTGAAAAGAAATTAAAAATTTAAAAATATTTTCTACCTCATTTTTGTTGTTGTTTTTTAAGTCTTTGTTTTCAGAAAGGTTCTGAATCATATTGGTTTATCTTATTGATTAAAATTAATGGACAATATGTCAAAATCCTGAACACTGAGTGGTGGTTATGATATGAAACCTTCATGAATCTGTTGATGTGAGGCATTGACTTTCATTTAATAAATCTTAAATAGGCTTATAATGTTTGCCATGTATAAATGTGTGTGTGTGTGTGTGTGTGTGTGTGTGTGTGTGTGTGTGTGTGTGTGTGTGTGTGTGTGTGTGTGTGTGTGTGTGTGTGTGTGTGTGTGTGTGTGTGTGTGTGTGTGTGTGTGTGTGTGTGTGTGTGTGTGTGTGTGTGTGTGTGTGTGAAATTGGTATATTAAATGCAGTTATTAGTGTAAATTCTGGTTTAAAATCTTGGGAAAGTCATAGGTCCTGCCATGTGAACATTATGAGAAAGAAGAACCTTTAAGACATTATGTAGAAGAAGCTTTGAAAAAAAAATCATTCAAATGCATTTCTCATTACTCGTTTGTAGTTTTTAATTTGTTATTGTTTTGTGGAGAGATAAAAGGTGAGCTTGATTTTGATGTAGAATTGAGAAGCCCCTCAATGTTTTGTTTTTGTTTTGACTAGACAAAACAGTGATCGTTTTGTCTGGTATATTTGGGTTCAAAGTGTGACATGACACAGGTGCTCTCTCAGCCAAACTTTTAAAAATGCGATTCTTGGAGCGCCAAGACCATGACGATAGCGGAGGTGAACGCGCTGGGGACAGAACCTGAAGCTGGCCCGTCCGTGGCAGCAGAAGCTGATTCGTTCTCGGAGGAGCTGAGGGAAAACGACGAAAGTGGCGCTTGATTTTGCTGGATTAGACAACTCTTAATTCTTTGAGTTTATTTTTGTTCCGTTTTTTCCCGTGTTCGTATTGAATCTGTAATTAATAAAAGTTTGTATTCATTCAATCTCTACTTCTCTTGCCTGCTAATTTCGCTGCATTAAAGTATGTGTAAGATTTCATATTAAAGAAAATTATTAGATCATTATGGTAAATAATGTAAAAAGTATATTAGTTATTACAATTATTATTAGTCTCACTCCTCAAACTAATCCGAGTGATTTTAGTTTCTTCATGTAACGAAGTTACAGTGGACTGTTATAGTTCAATACAGTAAATCAATGGGTGGGTGGGGGGGGATTGTGAGTCTTACAAATAAAAGCAATCCGTTGATGGAGTCATTTGGGGCTTGTGGCCTAATTCAAGATGTTTTTCATGCGTTATAGATTATGCTGTCATTTATAGCTCATTGCCGTTTTATAATTTTTTTTCCTGAAGTGTATTAATACAGTGTAACTTTTAAGTAAATAAGGTTTGGTAATTTAATAAATCTTTAATACATTTCAATACAGTTATTTTTTGAAAATAATAATTAAATTGTTTGAGTGAAGCAGGACAAATTGAGTGTAGGTGTTTACAGGACCTGTTGGAAACCACTCCCCGCTTCCCCCCTGCTCCTCCTCCCCAATCCTCGCTCCCAGAAACAGTATAAAATGCTTAAGATTTTTTTTTTTTATATATATATAAATTGTTATTATTACTTAGCATTTTCAAACTTTAAAAGAATCTAAATGTAGCTATTGTCTTGCACATGCTCCTATATAGAGTCTCCAGTTTCATGGTCTATCTGTTTGAGATTCTTCCTGAAAAGAAATAAAAAATTTAACAATATTTTCTACCTCATTTTTGTTGTTGTTTTTTATATATTTGTTTTCAGAAAGGTTCTGAATCATATTGGTTTATTTTATTGATTAAAATTAATGAAAAATATGTGAAAATCCTGAACACGGAGTGGTGGTTATGATATGAATTGATATGATTTATGAATCTGTTGATGTGAGGCATTGACTTCATTTAATACATCTTAAATAGGCCTGTAATGTTTGCCATGTATAAATGTGCGTGTGTGTGCGTGTGCGCGTGTGTGTGTGTGTGTGTGTGAAATTGATATAAAGCTCGTATGAAACAACCTGTACTGTATAAAGTGCTATATAAATAAAGGTATTGTGACGACATTTTGCGTTGTCAGTTGAAATTGGTTTTAAAATAATTGTCTTTCATGACAATACATATCTTTATTTGATGGTACATAAAATCAATTGCAATATTTCTTGTAACAGGAGTGTGACATTTGCTGTTGTCGAAAAATACATCATGGTATTATTTTGATGACACTTATTGTCATTATTGTAATAAATATTAAAGCATTTTATTGGTAGGCTTACTGTGATTTTATTTTTAGTAAGTATCCTGTGGAATATATTACATCAATTTAACAGTTTCCTGTCAGCCAGGTACTGGAGTTACCTGTGATTGTTCACTTGTAGAAGGACAAATTGAGAATAGGTGTTTACAGGACCTGTCGGAAACCCACCACTTCCACACCCCTGGCAGCCCCCACCCCCCTCCTCCTTAACTTTTTTTTAAATATTAAGAACAGTAGGTGAACGATACAAAGAGGGTGTGCTGGCCCCGCTCACTGAACCGGCGCATCAGCCAATGATCCGTCTTTACTGAATTTGCATATCGCAGGTATAAATATCTCAGTTGAAGCTACGATATCTACAGTTCCAAGACGGATTCTTCAGCTTCAATTCAATTTCTACCACTGCAAGACATTTCTACTTTGTTTCCAGTGTACCAGATGGCATCACCGGCGAAAATGATGAAGGAGGGCAATGACACTGTGGAGGGATTCATCTACTCTGTCTCTCCTAGGCAGCAGTCCAGGAAGAATTCACCATTCTTTACTGCTGTAATACAGAGCGACAGGAAGGAATACCACAGAGTAGTGGTATTTGCAATGGACAAGCAAGCCACCTTCACCCAAGCGGAGAAGAACGGCAAGGCGGTGAAGCTGCGAAACGTGAGGCGTAGCATAAGTAAGCAGCCCAATTCTTTTTACAGGTCACCCTCGCTGATGGCGTGTATTGTGGCTCGTGACTGAACAGTCAGTGGGCTTGGGTTTCATGAAGGTCTAATTTTTTCTTCTTTTTTTCTATATATAGGTTTCTCTGATCCAGATGGATACGATGTCATGTGCTCTCGTACCACAAGTGTGGAAGCGACACAGATGTCGTTTTTGCCGTGCCCACCGCCGAGCGCCAAGACCATGACGATAGCGGAGGTGAAGGCGCTCGGGCCGAAACAGAAGGTGCGTATCGCCGCGCTGACGTTTGAGAGTCGAACTCGAGTGCTTCTTTTCTCCTTGTGATCGAAATTGGAAAACTAACGCTGTGCTTTTGTTTTGTTTAGGTTGGAGAGGTTCGCGGCAAAGTCAGGGCGCACGGTGCGATTTCTAAAGTAGTGACGGTCAAGGAGTTGGAATGCGAGCTTAAAGAACTGTGGATTTTTGATGGGATGGGGGAAGTCAAAGTTACCCTGTGGGACAGATTTGTTAACGAGGCGGAGATCGGAAAATCGTACACTTTTAAAAATCTTTCAACCCGTGAGAGAGATGGCTACATTCAGTTGTGTACTGGGCCAACAAGTATCATTGAGCCTATCGCTGATCTGGATGTGGAAGATGGACAAGACGGCCAAGGAGAGCAAGCAACGGCCCTTTTCAGGGCCACCTTCAAGGGCATTGAGCTGACAAACCAACGAAAGTGCCCGAGCTGCCAGATGAAACAGAAAGAGTTCATGGAGAGATCGAAAACGCACAGATGCGAGGGCTGCCGACTGAAGCAATCCTCCTTGTCCTTCTTTCCCTCCTTTGGGGGTAAAGCTGTCGTGTCGTCAGACAAAGGTGAAGATCATATAGTGCTGACGAACTCTGCTCTGTCTTCATATCTCCGCGGCGCCGGTCTCAGTGCTCTGTTGAACGACACCGAGGCCATAGAAGATCACTTTCTGGAGTCGCCCGCTTTTGATATTAACGTGAGTATGGATGGTTTCATCCTCTCCATCCAACCATCGAGTACAGAACCTGAAGCTGGCCCGTCCGTGGCAGCAGAAGCTGATTCGTTCTCGGAGGAGCTGAGGGAAAACGACGAAAGTGGAGCTTGATTTTGCTGGATTAGACCGCTCTTAATTGTTTGAGTTTATTTTTGTTCTGTTTTTTTTCCCGTGTTCGTATTGAATCTGTAATTAATAAAAGTTTGTGTTCATTCAATCTCTACTTCTCTTGCCTGCTAATTTCGCTGCATTAAAGAATGTGTAAGAGTTCATATTTAAGAAAATTATTAGATCATTATGGTAAGTAATGTAAAAAGTATATAAATTATTAAAAACTGACTCCTCAAAACTCTGACTCCTCAAACTAATCCGAGTGACTTTAGTTTCTTCATATAATGAAGTTACAGTGGACTGTAAAATACAGTATAAAAAAAATGTCCAGTCTTAGAAATAAAAGCAATCCATGTACGGAGTTATATGGAGGTTTATGGCATGAACCGAGTTATTTTTCATGTGTTTTAGATTATGCTATCAGTTATAGTTCATTGCCATTTTAGACATATTTTTCCCTGTATTAAACAGTGCTTATTTAATCAATCTTTAATAAATTTGATACAGTTATTTTTAAATAAAGTACATTATAAAATGTTTAAAATATTTGTTATACATTGTTTTAAAGTGTACTGAATAACATTTTCAAACTTTAAAATAATCTAAAGGTAGCTATTGTGTTGCATGTGGTCTCATATAAAGTCTCCAGTTTCATGGTTCATCTGTTTGATATCCTTGCTGAAAATAAATTAATTTATGTATTTTGGTTTGGGGTATTTAATATTCAGTAATGTAATGAGAGTATTGGATAAGGGCCCGCCCACACGGAGACGCGTATCACTGTATACGCATACATTTTTTATGGTATTGGCGTTTCGTACATTATAGTGTACGTGCTGCATTTTATTACAGAAAAATCGACTGCTTCTATGCAATTGTGGTGAGCAACAAGCGATAATGGTTATGCGCATGCTCAAAGTCTTCTTCTCCGTGTATAGTGTATATCCGTGGCATAATTACAGCTGATATTTCTTGAGACGACGCCGTGTGTATGGTTTTTTTTTAGAACGAGGGGAAAAAATGATCGGATAGGGAATGCACCGGCTTCGTGTGGACGTGGCCTTAAGATGTTAACCGAGTTGGAGTTTAGGTGGGATTCGAACCCGGGTCTTTTTGTGGTGCTCGTCTGACATGCCTCCCGGATTTTCCTCCGTTCTTATTGGCTTGCCAGCGCTCTACACCTACCTACCAAACACTCACGTGTGCTTTCTAAGGAGGGAACCATTTTGTTTCGCTTGCGGACAAAGGTGAGGTGAGACCGTGCCTTCTCTAATTAATCTTCTCAATCCTTGTTTTATTAGTGGTCATCCATAATATTTCTGATATAGTTTTAGTATGTTTATGTTGAATAATATGTATCTATGATTATTTTGGGCAAATTAGTGCATAAAGGTGCGGTTTTTTTAAGTGCAAACGAGGCCTTATTATTGTGGTGTAGATGGAGCTTAGTAATCATGTAGTTAGTAGTCATGAACTAATGGTATATGATGTATATTTATAATGTTGTGTATGATAGTTTTTAGCGAGACACTGATTTTAGTTCATTGTTTAGCATGAATGTTCAAGTGGAATGTCTGAGTCTGGGACTTGTCACAAACACGAGAATATTTTCCTATGTTTATATATTTTTTTTGCAAAAATGAGAAATCAGATGTATAGAAACAACACAAAATGTGACAGGCTATGCCATTACTCATTAATATATTGTATATTTTCAATTGGAGCTCGTGGAATTTGCGCTCTGAATCTGTGTGTCTCAAGAGGTTTTCATGCATGTCTATGTGAGTGGATGTGTCTCATGTTTAGTGTGTGGTGTTAAAGTATGTTAGTGTTGAAGAACCTTGTAAGAATTCAAGCTTATAGTCATGGTTTCCGGGCTATCTTTTTTCACAGTTATACTACAGAGGTAGGCTAATGCTTGCGTGTTTGTGTGTGTCTGCGCGTGCACGCCTGCGTGTCCATTTGTGTGTGTGTGTGTGTGCGCGCGCCTGCGTGCTCGTTTGTGTGTGTGTGAGCTCCCTGTTATGCTTTAGGCCTTATTATTGTGGTGTAGATGAAGCTTAATAAGAATGCAAAAGTGTCATGAACAAATGGTATAGATGTATATTTATTAGTGTTGTGTTGGTATATGATAGTTTTTAGCGGGACACGGATTTGCAGTTTATTGTTTAGCATGAATGTTCATGTGGAATGTCTGAGTCTGGGACTTGTCACAAACAAGAATATTTTCCTATGTTTATATATTTTTTTTTTTTTTGCCACAATAAGAAATAGATTCATAAAAATAACACAGAATGTGACAGGCGATGGCAGTTTTTTTTGTGTGAGGCAAATGTTGTCTTCCGGTTTGCATGTCATTAATATGCTGTATATTTTTTATTCGAGCTCGTGGAATTTGCGCTTTTAATCTGTGTGTGTGTCAAGAGGGTTTCATGTCTATGTGAGTTGATATGTCTCATGTCATAAACACGGCGTCATCTCAAGAAATATCAGCGTCCACACGTGACCACTAAAATCGACTGAGAACGGTGTAGTAAATATGCCAGACCAGTATGGGGCGCTGTAATTCTGCTACAGATAATACACTATACACGGACAAGAAGGCTTTGAGCATGCGCATTGTTGTTGCTGTTCAGTTTTGCCAGGTTGGGCGGGTTTCTGCCTAATTGGGCTCCTTTTGGTCACATCCGACCGGGAAAAATGCATTGGGCTGGTTAATCAAATTTGGGATGGTTTTTGATGCATGAAATCGCGCAACATTTTTCATTGTTTATGAGTATGCACTTTGGACTGGTTTTTTTTTTTTTAAAGGGAGTGTTTTAAGCTGTAGCTGGGTGGGAAATCTTCAGTCCAATCTGGCAACAATGTTGCTGTTATGTGTGACGCCGCCGACATGTGATGTGATGACTTCGTTTCACAAATTATACGGATTGGCTGTACACACTAGACCGCAAGGGTGTCAGATTCAGATCTCTCCACTTTAGGAGTCGGTCTCAAAAAAGAGCGGATTCAGTTTCCCAAAACGCCGGATCCGTGTGGACGAAACGCCAATACGATAAAAAATGTATACGCGTCTCCGTGTGGACGGACCGTGCTTGTGTTAGTGTGTGAGTGTGTGTGCGCGCCTGCGTCCCCGTTTGTGTATGTGTGCGCGCTCCCTCTTATGGATTAGGCCTTATTATTGTGCTGTAGATGCAGTTTAATAAGAATTAGCAGTGTGGGTGTGTGTGTGTGTATAAACATAACAGATTGAGTAATTACCAGTAATGATTATAGCAAAATAAAATAAGTACTGATAATTGTTTAAATCATTCATTACAATATAATTGTTTTTATTACCTATCCATGTATTTTGATCTAAATTGTATGTTTTACTTTGTGTTTTTCAGAAAACTTCTAGAATTTCTTCAAGGTGAGTCAAATAAGCATTATCATGTTATTGTAAAAATACACGCATTACAAGGACCTCATTTTGTTAAAGCTATGAATGTTATTTTACAGTTTAAAAGTTAATCGATGTAGATGTTAGTGTATTTTAATGAATAAATGCATTTGTTTAGGAGATTTTTGGTTAAAAGAAATTTATAAACCGTTAAGGGTACAAGTAATCATTTGAATTTTATATATATTTTTTAATAATCTTAACAGGTTAATAAGTACAATTACATGTAGAGCTTGACGCATTAAAATGGCGTCAATCACATCTAAATGCTATAGGAACTATGTATTGCAATGTTTAAATGGCTTGCATATGTTCAGAAATTGCAGTGCTATATTTATTTGATAATGCTGTGTTTTAAAATAATTGTAATTAGGCATGTTGATATTCCGTTTGACTTTTCTGTGCATATTGTTTGTTGATTTCTTTGTATCATTGTATGGTCTACAAAATATTTTTGTAATTATTTTTCTGTAAAGACACTTCATATGTGTTTTGCTCAATGACGATAGATTTGTTTGATTAGATGCATGTAAAAGATGTTTGGAGTGAAGTGTGAGGGAAATCTGATGTGTTTTAAATGTATGTTCTATTTTGAGGAATACTACATCACTGACTAATTTCTGTTTATTTTTTCTGTGAATTGTGGAACCAATGGAGCAGTGCTGAGGTAAGATGTTTCAGTAGTTCATTTGAATCAGTGGTTTTGCACGATTCTCTTGAATGAATGATTCAAAGGCAAATGCAATAACACCTTGAGATACGAGCAAGGCTTCGGGCAGATTTTTGCTTCTAGATACGAGTAAATATTTAAGATATGAGCATGCGCACCGATGCCAACGCATGTTTACTTCATGTGTTTGCTGACTATGCATCGCCCACGGGTAGCTGATTTTCTCTCTATTTTGTGCATTATTCTTCATAATAGCGATGAACTCTAAGAAAGTGAGTGGTAAGGATGGTGATGAGAAGAATAAAATAAATGTGGATAAAGCACGCAGTGAGTGATCTAGCACACAGGAGCATCAGGAGGAACTGTGGACTGAGGAGATGATGATCAAGCTGCAGATGATGAACATATGCAAGAGCGTATAGAGCTGCAAGAGCTCAGCAGTGGCGAAGAGGAGGGTGAACCAGAGGAAAACATTTCTACAATTGAAATTAAGGCAGTGATATATAGAAATAAAATAAAAAAATTCCCCCGTTGTTATGGCTCAATTAAAAAAAAAAAATCTCATGGGAAAACATGCTTCTAGATATGAGCAATTAGAGTTACGAGCTCTGCCCTGGAACAGATTATGCTTGTATCTCAAGGTATTACTGTACATTTAAGGCGCTTGAGTTGTGACCATGTCTAGGTTAATGTACTCATACAATCTTTATTTGAAGTGTCAAGTTACTTTCAAGATGTAATTTGCTATATTTTGATCACTACCAGAGACATCAGTGTCTATCACAAATGCAAAGTTTTATGCTAGTACTTCTGTGCTACAAATATATGTAACACAAAAAAATCGATACTGTGTGTTTGAAAGTACATAAATACCTAAACCTGATGATCTCTGGAACATCATCTGCTGTAAATGCATATTTGAAACTGCTGCTTTGATTTTGTTCAAGGTTTATTAGGCAGGCAAATCCTTGTAATTTGTTTGCAATTCAGTATTCAATTGAGAAATCGATCTTTTTTATGATTAATTAGCAGTGTGTATGTACAAAATAACACACTGAGGTATGTAACACATTAGTTATTAGTGTATTTGAGTGAATGCAAATGCATTTATGTTTAGGAGATATTTGATTTAAATATATAAACCGTTAAGGGTACAAATAATCATTTATTTGCTTAAGTTTTAACTTGAAAAAATTATAAATATTTTTTTTAAATAATCTTAACAGTTTAGTAAGTAAAATTACATCTAGTCAGCACTGTTCTAAACCGCTTTCTCTGTGCGTTTTTGTGATTGCAGATGCCTCGTGGAAAAGGTTTCCGCCGGTCCCAGGCAGCCAAGAGGAGGTTTGCTGAGCGTAATGCGCTCACTTCTTCCATTGACCTGCCTGCTTCTGACAGCTCTGACAAACAGAGCCCTGACATAAAAAACGCTCATGCGTGCCGTAAGGCTGCTATGACGCTCCCTGTGTGCCGTAAGGCTGCTATGACGCTCCCTGTGTGCCGTAAGGCTGCTATGAAGCTCCCTGTGTGCCGTAAGGCTGCTATGATGCTCCCAATGTGCCGAAAGGCTGCTGAAATTTACCACAATGCTCCAAAAGTTTTCCAAAATGCTCCACAAGTTTTCCAAAATGCTCAAAAACTTTTCCAAGATACTCCAAAAAGTCTTCCCAATATTGCTGAAAGCTGGAATATGACCAAATCTTTGCATGTCAATAACTCTGATTGTTATTCTCAAAAAGTCCTACTAGGTTCCTTCCATCAAGGTGATGACAGATTTGGTTTCAGCAGAAACAGACAGTGTGCAGTAAACAGCATCACGGCGGTCATGATGAGTGTACTGAAGGATGTGCTGACGTGGACAACAGAGGACCTGAATGCTGTTCTGTTGCATGGAGATGAGCTGTACACATCTATGCGATTACAGGGAAAGATCAACGATCCAACACAGCGGGGATATGTTTCTGTTGCAGAATTGCCCACAGTGCACACACTCTGTAACACAACAATGTCAATAAAACATGGTGAATCTTTCTCTGGAGTTGTTGGTGTTGATTGTTATGATGAATCTTTGCGAGAAATTTGCATGTCCTTAAAAGAAGCTCTCCAGATGTCTTTATTTCAGTTTGATGCTTGTCTCTTAAACATTCAGGATAATGTGTGTGCTGTCATAAAGGTGGGTTCCAGATTTGCTGTGGTCGATTCCCATTCACGTGATTGTAAAGGTATGGCTGATCAGGGTCAAGGCAATAGCATAGTAGTTTACTGTGATGACATAAATGTGCTGTTTGAACATGTTCTTGACCTTTCAATGTCACTGAATGCTCAGGGAACACCATTTGAAGTGACGGGTGTGAACGCTACTGTAATTGGTAAGGCATCAGCTGATGAGGCGAGTTCTAGTAAGTCTGATAAACGAGTCTGCGTCAGTCATTTGTCATCCGCGCTGCCAATGGTACAGAGTAAGTGTGTCGGGAAACGTGGTAAACGGACACGTGTGGAGAAACCAGTGAGTCTTAGTGAAACTGATCAGAACGCCCTGAGTTCACATAAGAGACGAGTGCAGACTGAGTCAAACCTTAATCACGTGACTAAGTCACATGACAGTTTATTAATGGACGATGTAATTATTGGAGATGCGGCAAACGCTGAGTTCACGTTTAATCCTTTAACTAATGCAGATCAGGATGTTTTATGTGCTCGTTTACAGCTGACTAATGAAAGCATTGGTGTTCAAGGCTCAAGTCTGTGTTCATTAGGAGTACCATGCAAGACAAAATGCATTAAAGGAGATGGAAATTGCTTATTTAGATCAATTGCACATGCAATTTGTGGAAATCAGGAGAAACACTTGAAAATCAGACGTGCAGTTGTGAAACATCTTGAAAGTAACAGTTTGAAATTTATGAGGTACTTAGATCACAGATCTGTAAAAGATTATTTGACAGAGTCTAAAATGTTTTTTTCTGGAACATGGGGAAGTCATGTGGAATTATTTGGTCTTGCTGATCTTTTAAAACTAAATGTAATGACCTTTAATGATGACAGGTGGAATGCACATGTCCCTACCGAACAGCCATTTACAGACAATGCCATCTATCTGAAGCACTGCGATGGAAATCACTATGAGGTTGTAACATGTGTTAAACATCAAAAACAAGAACATGCTTGTGCAGAAGCATGTGGCGTTAAAGTGAATGATGAGACCATTAATCGCTCTTTGAGAAAAAGAAAACTAAATGACACCTTTGAGTCCCCTAAAAGTAAAAGAGAACGTGAACGATACCACAGTGACACCGATTTCAGACAGAAAAAGATTGAGAACTACATAACAAAATACCGTGAAGATGTTGATTACAGACAAAGAAAGATTGACAACTGTAAAACAAAATACTGTAAAGACAGCGATTACAGACGGAAAAAGATTGAGAACTATATAACAAAATACTGTGAAGATGTTGATTACAGACAAAGAAAGCTTGACAACTGTAAAACAAAATACTGTAAAGACAGCAATTACAGACGGAAAAAGATTGAGAACTATATAAGAAAATACTGTGAAGATGTTGATTACAGACAAAGAAAGCTTGACAACTGTAAAACAAAATACTGTAAAGACAGCGATTACAGACGGAAAAAAATGGAGAGCTTCAAATCAAAATACTGTGAAGACAGTGCTTACAGACAAAGAAAGATTGAAAACTGTAAAACTAAATACTGTGAAGATATTGATTATAGGGAGGAAAAACTTGAAAACCTTCGAGATAAATATAAGAACAATATTAATGCACAGCAGTCAAAACGTGCAAAGTCAAAGATAAAGTATTCCACAAATGTTCCTTTTCAGAAACGAGTGAGAGAGTATTCTCAGAGCAAATATAAAAGCAATACAATCTTTAAAAGAAATGTGTGTGAATATTCAAAGAATAAATACAGCACAAACTCCACCTTTAAAGCACGTGTGTGTGAATATTCTAAAAGTAAATATCATGATGATGAAAACTTTCGTATAAGTAAATTACAAAAAAAATTGGAAATGGCTGTAAAACAGAAGGCCAGACAGAAAGACATTGATTTCATTATTAATCAGTTTCATCAAGAAGTCAGTACAGGTCCAGAATTTGTCTGCTGTGTTTGTCATCGTTTATTGTTCAGAAAACAGGTTATTGAATGTAGAAGAGATTGTTATAAAATCAGAGGTCAAGAAGTAAGTGATATGGCTGAAAGATGCATCACACTAAAGTATTTACATGTCTGCAATACTGATTGTGAGAATGGATGTCATTTATCAGGAAATCAGGATTATAAATTGTGGATTTGCTATACATGCCATCGTAAAATTCTTGTTGGGAAATTGCCTGAAGTGAGCATTGCCAACAACATGCACTTGGTGGAGATTCCTAAAGAACTAAAAGGTTTGAACTCGTTGGAAGAACATCTTATTGCACGCAATATTCCTTTTATGAAGTTGCTTTGTCTTCCCCGTGGAAAACAGAAAGGCTGTCATGGACCTGTAGTGTGTGTTCCTGTTAATACCACAAACGTCTCTAATATTCTTCCGCGCAATGAATGCGATGATCACATGATAAGGATGAAACTCAAACGTAAATTATCATATAAAGGCCACTATGAATTTAAATATGTCAGCACTGATCGTGTCAGACATGCACTGTCTTATTTGGTGAGAAATCATAAGTGTTACAACGATGTGGAGTTCAATGAGCAGTGGGTGAACTCTTTGAATGAAACTGATGATTTAGACAGAAATGCTGATGATTTTGAAATGGAGGAACAAGATGTAAAAGATAAAAATAAAGATGAGAATAGAGCTGATGATGAACCAGAGGAAGATTTAACATATATTAAAGAACAAAGTGGTCTTTTGTCAGACACATCACTACAACCTGTTAATCTGGCTTCAGAAATAATAGATCAACATTTTAATGATGTATTAAATGTAGCACCAGGTGAAGGTAACAGTCCAGTCAGGCTGCTAACCGATAAAGACAATGAGGCAAAGTGTTTCCCTGTTCTCTATCCTACTGGAGGTCCAACATTTCACGATGAAAGAAAAGAAAAACTCACATTGTCACGATACCTGAATGCAAGAATACTAAATGCAGATGGACGTTTTGCACAGAATACAGATTTCATTTTTTATGCACAATATTTATCAGAAGTTGATCAAATTGTTTCAAATGTGTCAATTGCACTGAGGAAAGGTTCTGAGAAAAATTGTTTAAAGATAACACCTGAAATGCTAACAAACTCTGATTCCTTACAAAGATTACTAAATTATGATGAAGGATATAAGTTCTTAAGACCAGTAAGAGGAACCCCTCCCTATTGGATGTCCACGCAAAAAGATCTGTTTGCACTGATCAGACAACTAGGCATACCGACTTTCTTTGCATCCTTTAGTTCCGCTGATCTGAGATGGCCAGAAATGATGAACACTATTATTAAACAAGAGCGGAAACAAATAAATGTTGATGAGCTTGACTGGTCTGAAAAATGTGGATTTATAAGGCGAAATCCTGTCACTGCAGCAAGGATGTTTGATCATAGATGGCGTTGTTTTCTAAAAAATGTCATAATGTCACCAGCAAACCCCATAGGCAAGGTAATAGATTACTTTTACCGTGTTGAATTTCAACAACGTGGTTCTCCTCATGTTCACTGTCTGTTTTGGGTGGAAAATGCTCCGAAGCTGAATGATCATGATGCAGACAATGATCCTCTGGTTGCTGAATTCATTGATACTTACATCACATGTGAGACTCCTCCAGAAAATGACACTGAACTTTATGAAACAGTGAACAGTGTTCAGAAGCACAGTACGAGACATTCAAAAACATGCAGGAAGAAAAACACAGTTTGTAGATTTAATTTTCCAAGACCACCATCTTCACGTACGTTTATTACAAGACAAAGTCATGCCGATGAGTTGAAAGGGAAAGATGGACAGGACACAGCAGGTGCAATTATAAAGAAAGTCAAAACAGCTTTAAATTCTGATGTAATTTTTGATTCGGTTGATGCCTTTTTTTCATCTATTGGGATTAATCAAACTGTGTTTGAAAAAGCTTACAACAACTGTTCCAAAAAGAAAAGTATTGTCTTAAAAAGAAATCCAAAAGATGTTTGGGTGAACCAGTATAACAGAGATTTACTGCGTGCTTGGCAAGGGAATATGGATATTCAGTATGTCACAGATGCTTTTTCTGTAGTGGTCTATATACTCAGTTACATCACTAAAGCAGAACAAGAAATGGGACTGCTGCTTCAACGTGCACAAAATGAAGCCATTAATGGAAATCTTGAAGCTAAATCATCATTAAAACAGCTGGGAAGTATCTATCTGCACAACAGAGAGATTTCAGCTCAAGAGGCAGTGTACAGACTGACAGGCATGCATATAAAGGAATGTTCCCGGAAAATACAGTTTATTCCGATAGGACAAAATCCTGTAAAGATGAGTTTGCCTTTGCATATGCTCCGAAATAAAGCAGAAAATGACCAGTCTGATGATGAAGGCAGTTTTTGGATGACAAGTGTCATTGACAGGTACAAGAACAGACCAGAGAAAGAGCTGATGGAAAATTTATGTCTTGCTAGTTTTTGTTCTGAGTACAGAGTTCTGGCAAAATCTGAGGTTTGCTCACGAAACACAACAGCAGAAAATGAAATTATTAAACTCAATAACAACAATGGCCATGTAAAACGAAGGACACGGACTGAACCTGCAGTAGTAAGATATCCAAGGTTTTCACCCACAAAAGATCCAGAAAAATACTATCATTCATTGCTGCAGCTTTTCTTACCGCATTATGATGACTGTGATCTGAAGCCTAGTGATTACAACACATATGAGGAATTCTACAAAAGTGGTGTCATAAAAAGCGGTTGTGATGTGAAACAAGTCAAATCAATTGTTGATGGCAACAGAGAATTGTTTGAAAAGGAAAGTGACAAAATAGAGCAAGCTAAACAGCTTTTGGATCAGAATATTGATTTAGAAGATGCCTGGGCTCAGATTTGTCCTGAAACAGAAAGAGAGCGTGATGAATGCATAGAACTGATGAAGGATAAACTATTGCCTGATGAAGATGACACTCAAGAACTTATTCCAGATCTTACAGGAAACCCTCAAACTAAGTGCACCATTGAAACAAACCACACTACAATGCCTAGAGATGATGCATTGCATTTACTAAGGTCATTAAATGAGGAACAATCTGCTGTTTTCTATAAAGTGCGAAAGTGGTGTCTCCAGAAAATACTTGGTCAAAACCCTGAACCATTTCGATTATTTCTCACTGGTGGAGCAGGAACAGGAAAAAGTCATCTAATTAAGGCAATACACTATGAATCTTCCAGACTGTTATCTCAGCTGTCTGAGAATCCTGATGACATTACTGTACTTTTGACTGCTTCAACCGGAGTAGCTGCGTACAACATCGGTGCTGCAACAATTCATAATTCATTTTCAATTGGTGCAAGTGTTAAACTGCCATATCAACCTCTTGGTGATGACAAAATAAATTCATTACGCACAAAATTGGGTAATTTGCAAATTTTGATTATCGATGAAGTGTCTATGGTTGACCATCGTCTTTTTTCATACGTTCACGGAAGGCTGCGACAAATCAAACAAACAGGAGATTATTCTTTCTTTGGAAAAGTGAGCATTCTTACAGTTGGTGATTTTTATCAGCTTCCACCTGTTAAAGGAACGGCTCTCTATGCTGACACAAAAGGAGTAAACCTATGGGAGAATAACTTTGAACTTGCTGAATTAACTAAAGTTGTTCGACAACAAGATCCAAGTTTTGCTGAAATGTTAAATCGACTGAGAGTACGCAAGAAAAAGGAATGTCTTACTGCTACTGATATTGCTATGTTGAAAAAATGTGAAACAGGAGAGAATTGTAACGATATTCACATATTCGCTACAAATGCTGAAGTTGATAAATACAACATTGAAAGACTACATGAATGTTGCCCAGACGCAATCACTATAAATGCTCAAGATTATGTCAAAAACTCAAAAACTGGACGAATGGAACGTAAAGTTGGATATCATAAAAATGTTTTCAACTCATGTTTGTCTAAATGTGTTTCTATGGGTATTGGAGCAAGAGTCATGTTAAAAAAGAATATTGATGTTGCTGATGGTCTTGTCAATGGAGCTTTTGGTACAGTTGTCCACATAAGTGAAAGCCAAAACAATGATGATGATTTCCCTTCAGCTATTCATGTGGAGTTTGATAATAAAAATGTTGGTATAATTCAGAGATCTAAAAAACGGCAGAGATTTTCCCAAAGTTCAACAGTAATTGAAGTACAAGAAGACCAAGTCTCAAATGACGGTGGAATAAGGCGTCAGTTTCCTCTCAGATTGGCATGGGCATGTACAGTTCACAAAGTGCAAGGACTCACAGTAGATAAAGCTGTTGTATCACTTAAGAAAATCTTTACAGCAGGGCAAGCATATGTCGCATTGAGCCGTGTAAGATCTCTTAGTGGATTGATCATTGAGGACTTTAAAGATTCTGTTATATTCTGTAATGACAAAATTGAGTTGGCTATGAAAGATATGTCAAAATTCTCTTTGGAGCAGTACAGTTCCAATAAATCACTTGACACATTCACAATAGCACTGATTAATGTACAAAGTCTGAATGCTCACTTTCAGGATGTTCTTGCGCACAGAGCTCTAATCAATGCTGATTGTATTTGTTTGACAGAAACATGGCTAAATGCTGATGACGAAGCACAAGATCAACAAATACCAGGATTTGTGTTCAAACACAACCCAAGAGCTAAGTGTTACGACAACAGTACTGCTCTTTTTACTGAATTACAACAGCAGAGAGGAGGTGGAGTTGGAATGTATTGTTCTGAGGAAATTGAGTGTAATGTCTTCACTCCTGAGCAACTGAACATAGAATGTTTAAACTTTACAATTCCACATGTCAATTTAACTGCTGCTCTTTTGTACAGGCCCAAATCATATAAAACTGACATGTTTCGACAGCAGCTGTTACATGTTATTGAAGAGATGGAAAAGCATCCAGGGAAGAAAATGATCATGGGAGACTTTAACGAAGACATCTTTACTTCATCTACTATTCTGAAATTAATGGAAGAACATGGATATGATCAACAAGTACAAAATCCTACCACAGAAAAAGGAACATTGATAGATCATGTTTATACAAAAGATATGGATGGTATAAGTGTTGATGTTGTGCAGAGTTACTATAGCTTTCATCAGGCAATAATAATTTCACTGTTGTGATCAAATGTATGAACAAGTGTACTTAAAGAAAAAAAGTGTAAAGAATCCGCCTGCCATTGGGGGAGGGGGTGGGTAGGGAGACAAGACATAAGATGAGGCGGCTCCCTGGGGAAGGGGAGGTACTGGAGCCCGGGTTGGCTGGCACAGGGGTTAATTGGCACAGGCTTTATTTTTATATTTTATTTCATTTTTATTTTATTACACATTTTCATTTTATTTAAAGTTTTTATCAAACTACTGAACATCTCTTTAATTATTGTTGAACAAATTGTTTTTTTCCCCTCCTCTAGTAATGGGTAATTTCTGCACCTGTGTTTCTTGGATGTAGAAAACAAATTAGTCTAATATTTTTAATATAGCTTAAATTAAGTATGTTTCATGATCTAACCACATTAATAACTAAAAAAAAAAAAACCTATAATTAAAAGAACAATTTTTCTGCTGTGTGAATCAAGCCCATAATTATAACCTCTGGACTTTACCAATAGAAGTCTGCAATTAAAAGCAATGATCAAAACAGTCTAAAATGCATTGTTCTTTATTTTATTTGGGGGAGGAATTTAAAAGTTTTTCCTAAAATTGTGCTAGCCAACCCAGGCCTACTTTTACTTTTCTTTTCTTTTCCTTATTTTTTTATTTTGTTTTTTTGTTGTTGTTGCTCACTACAATATCAAGAAAGTTTTGGCTATTATATAAAATCACACCCATTGGTGTTACCACTTCATTGTATGTCCATAGCTTTACATTTGTTCAAGGAACCAGACCATTATTTCATGAATGTTTTATTTTTTTGTATGTGTTTTTGGTTTGTTTACCGATCAGTTCTGGAAAGAGATTCACAATAGCCTTTTGTTTTGGTTTCTGTTGCCATTGGCTCCACTTTGGAATTAAGACTTTACTCAGTCCCTTAACTGTATTTTGGACTGTCATCCATCTTCTTCACCGTGGTCCTTTATGCTTCCAACTTCGCCCTGGTCTGTCATCTCCCTGGCTCCACACTGCAATTCCAGACCTGTGGCTGTGCCTGCACACTCCAACTCCATCATCATCATCATTCCCACTGGCTCTGCCTAGGTCTGCACATCTTCTGACTCCATCCAGTAGTCCAGTAGCACTGTCCTGATTCTTCAACCCTCTAGCGCCATCTTTGTCTCAAGTTTTCCTGATTCCTACCTGAATGGTCTTCAGTTTCCCCAGCCCTTTCCCTACAGCTTCACCATGGGTCTCTATCCCTCTAGCTCCATCAAGGCATCCCACTCAGCCATTCTTACTGAACCAAAAAAAAAAAAACATCTTCACAGAAGGTTGATGTGAGTATATTTATAAATAATGTTTTGCATGTGTTTTTCGTATACACATTAATTAATCTTCATAGCACTGTATAAAAAACAAAATTTGTATACTATACATGTACCATTAAATCTTTTGGTTCCTCCATCCCTCTAGCTCCACCATCTTTTTCACTTCACTACATCTCCACCTTGGCCCTCCAGTCCATCAGTTACCCTAATTCTCCAATCCTCTGGCTCCATCTTGGTCTCCAGCCTCCTTCATTTTGCCTTGGTCTTCTGTTTTCCTGCTTCCTCGCTGGTGTGTACAACCTAAGGCTCAATCATAGGTCTCCATCTGTTAATGTTAATGTTCTTAACATTGCATAAAACTACAATGAACAAAACTAAATGTTGTTCTATTGTGTTGTAGGGTTCTGACGACACTATACATCATCTATCATCATCAACTTTAAAACAACTGATTATGCCTGCACCATTGAATCCTTCAACTCCTGTAGGATCCTTCATCGCTCCAGCTCCACTATCTTCGTCACTCCCATTGGCCTCTTGGGCACCAGCAACATCACCCTGATTCTCCAATACATCTGGATCTCCAGCCTCCTTGATTCTGCCTTTGTCTTTTGTTTTCCTGCTTCCTCCCTTGTCTCTACCACCTAAGGCTCAATCATAGGTCTCCATCTGTTTGACTCCATCAAGGTATCTCACTCTATGATTCTTGCTGAACAAAAAATTCTTCACAGATTGTACATTTTAGTATATTTATTAATCACAAATATTGTTTTGCATATGTTTTCATATGTATATTATACATTAATTTTCTTAGCATTGCATAAAACCACAATGAAAAAAACTAAATTTTGTTTTATTGTGTTGTAGCGTCATGAGGACACTATACGTCATCTACCATCATCTATGACTGAAAACATCATCTATTGAAACTGACTCCAGCCTTCCTAACTCCACCTTGGTGTTTTATCTTTGCAGATCTATACTACATAAGACTCCACTACTTGCTATTTAAAATGGGGAAAACAGATACAATGTACTTCAAGCCAAATTACTCATTGTATGATTTAATTGATAATAATACACATGTCTGTGTTTTCTTTATTTTTGTTTTAATTAATTTAAACAGTTCTTAAATAGAAAATGGCAATTTATAGTGTTATCATTTATTTTATTATTAATGAAAATGTTTATTTTTACTATTGTTTTTTGCTTAGGAACCTTTTTTCAGAATTGAATGTTGATTTGAAAAATATTGTAAGAGTAATAGCAAAAACATCAACAGATGCTTTAAATAAAATGTAATGGTAAATTGACTGCTTTTCCATTATTTATGTATAATACTATTTTCAACAATGCTTCTCACACCGTAGTTTCACCTGCAACTTGAACCTTAAATATTTGTGCTGCAAATATTGTCTGATTGCACTTCCATCAGGATATTTGACATTCAGCAACAACAAAAAATGAAACCAACAAGAAATGCTTTGACATTTTTGAAACATAAAAAGCGGGGAAGAAACTTTTTGTTACTCTTAAACATGATGCTTAAACAGGATTCATCTCAAAATATAAAAAAATATTTTCTTTTTCATTATAAGTAATGAGTAATAGGTAATAAGTTGAGTAATGAGTAAAGCCGTTAACTAATGTTCTGCCGCCATCTAGTGGCTGTAGAAGATATTTTATGTTTTAATTTGAAAAAAGTTTTTATTTTCCAATACATGGCACTAATCTTCCATTCAGTCACGGCACATTTCCCATGTTATCTCAATTAAACTTGTAAAATGAATTAATAATTCTATAATCTCAATCTATTCAGATTAATAATATTGTTTAGTAATAAATGGCTGCAGGAAACAAAACTCCATCAAATTGTGCATAGGTAGGATTCAAAATATTACATTTTAATCAAAATGTTTCAGCATTAATAAAGAGATTGATATTAGATTTATTTAAAGTAAATATATTTTATTGTCTTCGAGTGTACACATTAAACAAACAACAAATAAGGATAAGACATTTTTTAATGAGCCTACAGGCATTTCCTCTTATTAAATTGTTTTAATTTTACATAATTTTCTCCTTCAAAATCCAGTGTTTCTATTAACTTCATTAATAAGCATTATTATTTTTTTAAGATGATTTGAGGCAAAATGGGTGAAAAATCACCAGTGATTTTATTAAAATTTTTATCATATTCTATCATTTGCTGGCACTGTGATGTTTTGTCGTCAAAGTGAGGTTATAATGACACTTGAGCTTGAGCAAAGCTTTGCTGACATAGAGCATTAAAGTCATTTTGTCATCATTATCTCAAATTTGTAATAGCGGTATACAAAAACTGTTTTGTCTATCGACATGAAATCAATACATTTATGTTTGCATAATATGATTTGATTTTGGTGAATATCGGACATATGGTCTTGGACGAGTTCGAAAAAGTAGGTTTTTGAAGAAAAACAACATGGCAGAAAGAAAGTTTAGGCCGACTATGTCAAATCTGGTATCTGTGTTCTCGGCATGGGTATTAAATGTCATGACAACATGGCTGGCAAAATCAAACCAATGGCAGTAAGCATCTAAAGACATTTCAATTTGACTTCAGCCAAAATGGCTGGAAAATCATCAATATGGTCTTTAATAATTCGATTTAATGGTTTATCACATTGACTGCTTTTCCGTAATGTATCATTTATCAATGTGAAAAGGGCAAATGACATGTTGAGTAATGTTCTGCTGACATCTAGTGGCTGTCGTTGACATTTCAAGTTTATATTTTCATAAGTGATAAGCAAAGAAGCTATAGGCAAAAGCACCACTTTGTTTATATCTCCTGACCACTAGACTGCACGGTGCTAAAACTCTGCAGGTAGCCTCAGATCATGATTGACACGACACACAGAAAGTTTGGTCAGAATACGCTAATGCGTTGCGGAGATATAACCTTGCTTTATTTGGTGACCATTTGGTCAAATTTGTTTTGCAATTTTATCAAAAACGGTTTCAAGAATCAACTTAATTTTAATAACTTTTTGTCAGCATGGTCTGAAGATGTTATGATTCAATTTTGGGGAAAATTGGACAAACGGTGTGGGAGGAGTTCGAAAAAGTAGGTTTTTAAAGAAAAACAACATGGTGGACAGGAAGTTTTGCCGACTATGACAAATTTGGTATCTGTGTTCTCTGTTTGACCCAAGGAACATATAAAGACAACTTATTTTACCATAGATTAAAGTATTCAAAAGTTATTAGCATTTTTGTAAATTTGTTTATAACTTTTGACCAAAAGGTGGCGCTGCCTCGAAACTTATTGTGTTGCATCAGGCCCAGGTGCCGAAGACACATATCGAGTTTCGTAACGATACGCCAATGTGTTCATTAAATATAGCAATTTATGACAAAATTCAAAATGGCCGAAACTCAAAATGGCCGATATAGGAAAATTTGGTATCACACGACTCGGCATGATGCACTAAATCTAAAGAGACCAGTTTTATGATTTTTGGCTAAAGCGTTCAGAAGTTATAAGCAAATATTTCACTTTTTCATATCTCCTGACCACTAGGGGGCAGAGCACCAAAACTCTGCAGGTAGCCTCAGATCATGACTGACGTAACACACACCAAGTTTGGTCAGAATACGCTAATGCGTTGTGGAGATAAAGCCTTGCTTTCATTTCTGCGGCCATTTTGTCGAATTCTTTCGCAAGTTATTCGTAAACGGTTTCACGAGTCAACTTTCTTTTAATAACTTTTTGTCAACATGGTCTGGAGATGATGTGGTTCAATTTTCGTGAAAATCGGACAAAGGGCCTAGGAGGAGTTCGAAAAAGTAGGTTTTTCATAAAATTCAAAATGGCGGGAAAATTCTCATGACGGAAAGTGACGTCATAGGGTGCAATCGAATCGTCTTGAGCCAAGGAATCAGTGGACGAAAGAATTTTGTTTCTAGGACATACGGTTCAAAAGTTATTAACGTAAACGTGAGTGCAACTTTGGACAGTTGGTGGCGCTAGAGACATTGAGTTAGAGACTTCAAATTTGCTCTGGTCAATGACTGGCTTGTCCTCTATCAGTGTGCCAAATTTTATCATTTTCCCGCAAACGGTTCTATGGCCTGCCATAGACTTCCATGGCGGAAGCGGAAGCGGAAGCGGAAGCGGAAGAATAATAATAAGAACCGGAACAAAAACAATAGGTGCCTCCGCACCTTCGGTGCTTGGCCCCTAATAAATATAGCTGCAAGCAGCAATCACCGGGGTTCAAACTTAGCAAGACCATCAAGGCCCATTGGACAAAGAACGTGCATGACAAGTTTGAAGTCAATCGGACTAACAAGTGCACATGTACAGATGTTTTAGTGTTTTTTTCATAATATAGCGCCACCAAGTGGTCAATCGTTGCAGATTTTTTAGTGTTACCACAAAATGAGCTCTTACATGAGTATTTCAAGTTTGGTGAGATTATCTCTTTGCAATCCAGAGTTATTATGATTTTAGCGAAAGTGTGAATTTTATATCCATATATACATAAAAAAGATTTCTTATCCTGTGGTTCCCTATTGTGGACAAAAATAATATGACAGCCATCATCTTTCAGTTGGTGATGAGTTGTTCATTATGAGGAGATTTATCAAACAATATTAATATTGTGTAGTTGTGTTTAGCACCATATTTCATCCAAACACTCCCATCAAGTTTCGTTGCAATCGACCTTTGTTAAGTTGGTCTAATTGATGCTCAAACTTCATTGGCCGATGACGGCCATGTTTTTTGAGATATGCCAAAATCTTCATAGACCATCATGGACCCTTGGATAAGGACAGTGCATGACAAGTTTCAAGTCAATCGAATAAACGAGTGTACCGTGACAGTCAGTTTAGAAATTGTTCACATATTAAAACCCCTTCAGACCTGGTGTCCATTACAATGGACATGACATTTCACGCCCCTTTTTTTTTTTTTTTTACTTTTTGAGCATTTTTCCTAATTTAAAGCATGCACCCCAAGAGATTGGACCCTTGTCATCCTCTAGATGGCAGTAAAGTTCTGGATGTGGAAATTTTTAAAAACCCACAACATTTGAAGTGAAGCACGGGGGCGCTGTTTTTCACCTACAGAAGGAAGCTGCATTTTCTACAGTTATATTTTCAATCTTTGAAATGTTTGCCAAAATTTCGCAGTTGGTATGTAAAATAGAGAGATTTAACTTACTAATAAAATTAAAAAATCGATTGGAGACCTGCAAGTTTTTTCTCAGGATTTTTTTGAAAAATGCATGTCCATTGTAATGGACACCAGGTCTCAGTGTCACCTAATCAATGCCCATTCAGATATGCATATTGAGATTTATTATAGATCCTCTTTGATTTTTGATTTGATATAATTTGATTTATTATAGATCCTCTTTGACTGCAAACAGTGATTTTACACACACACATAGGCTGTGTGTTTCTTTCCAGGTATTCCCAAGTGGCACAGAGCAGTAGTGCATCTTGCACTGATCACAGAATTGTATACTCTGCATATTACATTTTTTCACAAATGTAGTATTACTGTGATAACTGTATTTTTTATCTCATATCTCATATCTCAGAACATTACATATTTGGCTCTTTAGACAATAATAGCCCATTCTGTCAATCTTAGAGCTGTTGGCCACTTTTAGATGGAGTGTCCACCCCATCTGGTGGGGATTTCACAACATTACACCACTGTTTTTTATTTATTTTTATTTTTTTTCATATGCCCCCCACTGGCCATAACAGCAAATAACATTATG
This sequence comes from Rhodeus uyekii, assembly GCA_037043235.1. Taxonomy (NCBI): domain Eukaryota; kingdom Metazoa; phylum Chordata; class Actinopteri; order Cypriniformes; family Acheilognathidae; genus Rhodeus; species Rhodeus uyekii. Next base: position 229,913 of record JAWRVZ010000402.1, on the reverse strand, counting down.
ATACCACATTAGGACATCTGTACAATACCTGTAAACATCCATCCATTACAGCCATCCACTACAACATCCATTACAGCCATCCATTACAACATCCATTACAGCCATCATTTTTTTCAGTTTTAATTGGTTTTTATTCAGTATGGAAAGATCTATCAAATACTAAAATAGTGTGGATGTGTGAAACAAGATGTGAGCAAAGATTCTTCTAACTGAAATTGGAATAAAAAGATTTCCTAGCCTGACGGTGCCTCTTGTGGACAAAACTAGTATTACAGCTTTACTGGGATTTTTAAATATAGATAGTTTATAATTTATTGTGAGCCCTATGAGCATCAGAAATTCATGAAACCAGACACACTTCTTCAAAATGACCTGTTCTTAACATGTTCACAGTTCTGTGACGTTTTTTGTTTGTGCACAAGATATATAGACATTTTAATCACAATAGGCCAAATCAGAAATATATGAAAAATTGTATCTGCTGAACGGTTTAACTGATCGAAATTCTTTGAATAACTTTTTGCCTTGAGTGCCCCTAGATGATGCGTGTGAATTTTCAAGCCAATCGTATCGACGGCCTATGACTAGTTCGAAAAATTTTAATTTTCTAAAATCTCCAATATTTCGCTAATAATTCAATTTACAGCAGTGGTTCTTGAGGCAAAGTTGCTCAGTATGAGACGATCTAACAGATGATATCAATATTGTGAGGATGTGTGAAACACCACGTGATTAGAGATGCAAAAAAACTCGTTAGCGCCAACTAGTGGCTGATTTCTTTAAAAATTCTGACAGACCTCTAGGGCCATGAGTCAAACACACTCATTGAGTTTCATTCCGATCAAGGTTCGTTAAGTTGGTCTAATTGATGCTCAAATTTCATTGGCCGATGACAGCCATGTTTTTTGAGATACGCCAATATCCTCATAGATCATCATGGGTCATTGGACAAAGACCATGCATGAGAAGTTTCAAGTCAATCGGACTAACGAGTGCACATGTACAAATGTTTTAGTGTTTTTTTCATAATATAGCGCCACCAAGTGGTCAATCGTTGCAGATTTTTTAGCGTGACCACAAAACTAGCTCATACATGAGTATTTCAAGTTTGGTGAGATTATCTGTTTGCGTTCCAGAATTATTATGATTTTAGCAAAAGAGGCTCCGCCCTTCTCAGACGTTTGGACGTCCTGTTGCGAGCGTGAATCACTGATCAAAATTCTTTGAATAACTTTTGGTCATGAGAGTCTCTAGATGATGCGTGTGAAGTTTCACGTGATTTGGACAAACGGCCTATGAGGAGTTCGAAAATTTTTTTTTTCAGAAAATTCAAAATGGCGGAAAATTTTTCTAGACGGAAATGAAATCGGAGATATACGTTTTGTTCGTCTTGAGCCAAGGATTCCAGAGATATAAGACACTTGAGTGTAGGACAAACGGTCTAGGAGTTATTAGCGATTTAGCTATTTTGATCGCTGTAGCGCCCCCTATAGGCCGATTTGCGTCATGTTTTGATACGTTCCCCCCAAATTGAGACCTACCATCTGGCCAGGTTTCAAGTCTCTAGACCTTACGGTTTGGTCTGCACGATCGGAAGTACGGCAGAAGAATAATAATAAAAATCCTAACAGATACAATAGGTATTCAACGCTACGCGTTTGAACCCCTAATAATAATAATAAATATAGCTGCAAGCAGCAATGACCGGGGTTCAAACGTAGCAGGACCATCTGAGCTGTCATGACTGTTTGTGGTCAATCTGACTAGTTCTCCTAATGTGCACAGTTCTGTGAGGTTTCTACTTTGTGCAAACAATGTATAGACATCTCTCAAAGATGTTCAGAATGAGAAGATCAAATGATATTGACATTGTGAACTGAACATATGAACAGTTATGTCGGTGTATGTCGGTCTATTTCAATCTGACTTATTCTCCACATAAACAGAGCTTTATGAAGTTTCTAGTTTGTGTAAATGATATATAGACATGTTACAAATTTTTTCAGTATGGGAAGATCTATCAAATGATAATAATGTGGATATGTTTAACACTACACGTCATATCATTTGAACTGTTATGACCTTTTTTTGTCAATCTGACTAGTTTTCCTAATGAGCACAGTTCTGTGAAGTTTCTACTCTGTGCAAACAATGAATCGACATCTTTCAAAGATGTTCAGACTGAGAAGATTAAATGATATTAATATTGTGAACTGAACATCTGAACTGTTCTGTCGGTTTATGTCAGTCTATGTCAATCTGACTTGTTCTCCACATAAAAAGATTTTCTAGCCTGATGGTGCCTCTTGTGGACAAAAGTAGTATTACAGCTTTTCTAAGATTTTAAAATGTAGATCATTTGTAATTTATTGTGAGCCCTATGAGCATCAGAAATACATGAGACCTGACACATTTCTTCAAAATGACTTGTTCTTAACATGTTCACAAATCTGTGACGTTTCTCTTGTGGACAAAACTAGTATTACAGCTTTTCTAAGATTTTAAAATATAGATCGTTTATTATTTATTGTGAGCCGTACGAGCATCAGAAATACATGAAACCTCACAAGTTTCTTCATAATGTCTTGTTCTTAACATTTACACAGTTTTGTGAAGTTTCTTGTTTGTGGACAAGATATATAGACATTTTAATCACAAGAAGATTAAATGATATTAATATTGTGAACTGAACATCTGAACTGTTCTGTCGGTTTATGTCAGTCTATGTCAATCTGACTTGTTCTCCACATAAAAAGATTTCCTAGCCTGACGGTGCCTCTTGTGGACAAAACTAGTATTACAGCTTTTCTAAGATTTTAAAATATAGATCATTTATAATTTATTGTGATCCCTAAGAGCATCAGAAATACATGAAACCCCACACATTTCTTCAAATTGACTTGTTCTTAACATTTACACAGTTTTGTGAAGTTTCTTGTTTGTGGACAAGATATATAGACTTTTTACTCACAATAGGCCAGACCAGAAATATTTGAAAAATTGTATCTGCTGAACGGTTTAACTAATCGAAAATCCTTTGACAACTTTTTGCCTTGAGTGTCCCTAGATTATGCGTGTGAATTTTCAAGCCAGTGAGATTGACGGCCTATGACGAGTTCGAAAAATTTGAAATTTCAAAAATCTCCAATATTTCGCAAACAATTTGATTGACAGCAGTGGTTCTTGAGGCAAAGTTGTTCAGTATGAGGAGACCTATCAGATGATATCAATATTTTGTGGATGCGTGAAACACCACGTGAGTAGAGACACAAAAAACTCGTTAGCGCCAACTAGTGTCCGATTTTCTTCAAAATTCTGACAGACCACTAGGGCCATGAGTCAAACACGCCCATTGAGTTTCGTTCCAATCAACCTTCGTTAAGCTAGTCTAATTGATGCTCAAAGTTCATTGGCCGATGACGGTCATGTTTTTTGAGATACACCAATGTCCTCATAGACCATCATGGACCCTTGGACAAAGACCGTGCATGACAAGTCTTAGGTCAATCGGACTAACATGTGACCCTGTACAGGTGATTGAGTGTTTTTTTCGCAATATAGCGCCACCAAGTGGTCAATCATCGCAGTTTTTTTGGTGTGACCACAAATTGAGCTTATACATGACTATGTGAAGTTTGGTGAGATTATCTCTTTGCGTTCCAGAGCTATTACGATTTTAGCAAAAGTGTCTCCGCCTTATGCGAACGTTTTATTGTCTTGTTGCAAGCGTGAATCACCGATCAAAATTCCTTTGACAACTTTTGGTCATGAGAGTCTCTAGATGATGCGTGGGAAATTTTGCATGATTTGGCCAAACGGCCTATGAGGAGTTCGAATTTTTTTTTTTTCAGAAAATTCAAAATGGCGGAAAATTTTTATAGGCGGAAATGAAATCGGAGATATACATTTTTTAAGTCTTGAGCCAAGGATTCCAGGGATATAAGACACTTGAGTGTACGACAAACGGTTTACGAGTTATGAGCGTGTACGCGTTTGTAGTTGCTGTAGCGCCACCTATTGCCCGATTTGCGTCATATTTTGATACGTTCTCCCCAAATTGAGACCTACCATCTGACCAACTTTCAAGTCTCTAGACCTTACGGTTTGGTCTGCACGATAAGAAGTACGGCAGAATAATAATAATAATAATAATAAATATAGCTGCAAGCAGCAATGACCGGGGTTCAAACGTCGCAAGACCATCTGAGCTGTCAAGACGGTTTGTGGTCAATCTGACTAGATTTCCTAATGAGCACAGTTCTGTGAAATTTCTACTCTGTGCAAACAATGAATAGAAATCTTTCAAAGATGTTCAGACTGAGAAGATTAAATGATATTGTGAACTGAACATCTGAACTGTTCTGTCAGTTTATGTCAGTCTATGTCAATCTGACTTGTTCTCCACATAAAAAGATTTTCTAGCCTGATGGTGCCTCTTGTGGACAAAAGTAGTATTACAGCTTTTCTAAGATTTTAAAATGTAGATCGTTTGTAATTTATTGTGAGCCCTATGAGCATCAGAAATACATGAGACCTGACACATTTCTTCAAAATGACTTGTTCTTAACATGTTCACAGATCTGTGACGTTTCTCTTGAGGACAAAACTAGTATTACAGCTTTTCTAAGATTTTAAAATGTGGATCGTTTATAATTTATTGTGAGCCGTACGAGCATCAGAAATACATGAAACCTCACAAGTTTCTTCATAATGTCTTGTTCTTAACATTTACACAGTTTTGTGAAGTTTCTTGTTTTTGGACAAGATATATAGACATTTTAATCACAATAGGCCAAATCAGAAATATATGAAAATTTTTTTTTGCTGAACGGTTTAACTAATCGAAAATCCTTTGACAACTTTTTGCCTTGAGTGTCCCTAGATGATGCGTGTGAATTTTCAAGCCAGTGAGATTGACGGCCTATGACGAGTTCGAAAAATTTGAAATTTCAAAAATCTCCAATATTTCGCAAACAATTTGATTGACAGCAGTGGTTCTTGAGGCAAAGTTGTTCAGTATGAGGAGATCTATCAGATGATATCAATATTTTGGGGATGCGTGAAACACCACGTGAGTAGAGACGCAAAAAACTTGTTAGCACCAACGAGTGTCCGATTTTCTTCAAAATTCTGACAGACCACTAGGGCCATGAGTCAAACACGCCCATCGAGTTTCGTTCCGATCGACCTTCGTTAAGCTGGTCTAATTGATGCTCAAAGTTCATTGGCCGATGACGGTCATGTTTTTTGAGATACACCAATGTCCTCATAGACCATCATGGACCCTTGGACAAAGACCGTGCATGACAAGTCTCAGGTCAATCGGACTACCATGTGACCCTGTACAGGTGATTGAGTGTTTTTTTCGCAATATAGCGCCACCAAGTGGTCAATCATCGCAGTTTTTTTGGTGTGACCACAAATTGAGCTTATACATGACTATGTGAAGTTTGGTGAGATTATCTCTTTGCGTTCCAGAGCTATTACGATTTTAGCAAAAGTGTCTCCGCCTTATGCGAACGTTTTAGCGTGTTGTTGCAAGCGTGAATCACCGATCAAAATTATTTGAATAACTTTTGGTCATGAGAGTCTCTAGATGATATGTGTGAAGTTTCGCGTTATTTGGACAAACGGTCTATGAGGAGTTCGAAAACTTTTTTTTTCAGAAAATTCAAAATGGCGGAAAATTTTTATAGGCGGAAATGAAATCGGAGATATACATTTTTTAAGTCTTGAGCCAAGGATTCCAGAGATATAAGACACTTGAGTGTACGACAAACGGTTTACGAGTTATGAACATGTACGCGTTTGTAGTCGCTGTAGCGCCACCTATAGCCCGATTTGCGTCATATTTTGATACGTTCTCCCCAAATTGAGACCTACCATCTGACAAAGTTTCAAGTCTCTAGACCTTACGGTTTGGTCTGCACAAGACGCATTACGGCAGAAGAATAATAATAATAATAATAAATATAGCTGCAAGCAGCAATGACGGGGCCAAGCACAAACAGGGCATTGACGTGGCCGGCAGCATAAGAGCAATTGATGTAATCAACAACTAAATGCATTTTAATATGATTTTAGGCTAAATGGCTGAAAAATCATTAATACAGACACTGTAATTTGAATGAAAAGTTTAGCGCTTTGGACCAATAGTTGGCGCTGTGTCCAAATTGTTAGAATTGGGTCCGAGTAATGTGACAATGAAATCTGCAAAGTTTGGTGTTATTTGGACAAAACATTACTGACTTAAAGCATTAAAGTCATTTTGTCATCACTACCTCAAATTTGTAATTGCGGTATACGAAAACGGTTTTGTCTATCGACACGAAATCCATAACTTTTTGTCAGCACAGTCTGAAGATGATACGATTCGATTTTGGTGAAAATCGGACAAAGGGTCTAGGAGGAGTTTGAAAAAGTAGGTTTTTGAATGAAACAACATGGCGGATATGAAATTTAGGCAAACTATGTCAAATTTGGTATCTGTGTTCTCGGTGTGACCCAAGGAACATATTAAGATCATTTGTTTTAAAATAGCTTAATGTAATCAAAAGTTATTAGCATTTTTGGAAATTGTGTTATAACTTTTGACCACAAGGTGGCGCTGCCCCGAAACTTTTGGTGTAGGTTCAAATCAAGGTCCCAAAGACACATACTGAGTTTCGTAATGATACGCCAATGCGTTTGTAAAATATAGCATTTTACGACAAATTTCAAAATGGCCGACGCCCAAAATGGCCGATATAAGAAAATTTGGTATCGCACGACTCAGCATGATGCCCTGAATCTAAAGAGACCAGTTTTATGATTTTTGACCAAAGTGTTCAGAAGTTATAAGCAAAAAAGTCAATTTTTTATATCTCCTGACCACTAGGGGGCAGTGCACCAAAACTCTGCAGGTAGCCTCAGATTATGACTACTATGACACACACCAATTTTGGTCTGAATATGCAAATGCGTTGCGGAGATATAGCCTCAAGTTCATTTTTGCGGCAAATTCGTCGAACTCTTTCGCAAGTTTATAAAAAACGGAATGACCAATCAACTTGATTTCCATAACTTTTTGTCTCCATAGTCTGGAGATGATGTGGTTCAATTTTTGTGAGAATCGGACAAACGGCCTAGGAGGAGTTCGACAAAGTAGGTTTTTCATAAAACTCAAAATTGCGGAAAAATTTTCATGACGGAAAATGACGTCATAGGGTGCAATCGAATCGGCTTGACCCAAGGAATCAGTGGACAAAGGAATTTTGTTTCTAGCCCTTATGGTTCAAGAGTTATTAGCATAAATGTAAGTGTAACTTTGGACAGTTGGTGGCGCTAGAGGGATTGAGGTAGAGACTCCAAAATTGGTGTGGTCAATGATTGGACTGTCCTCTATGTGTGTGCCAAATTTCATCATTTTCCTGCATACGGTTCTATGGGCTGCCATTGACTTCTGGGTGGAAGAAGAAGAAGAAGAAGAATAAATATAGCTGCAAGCAGCAATGACGGGGCCAAGCACAAACAGGGCATTGATGTGGCTGGCAGCAAAAGACCAATTGCAGTAAATGCATTTTCAAATGATGTTAGGCTAAATGGCTGAAAAATCATTAATACAGACACTGTCATTTGATTTAATAGTTTATCGCTTTGGACCAATAGATGGCGCTGTGTCCAAATTGTTAGAATGTGGTCCGAGTAATGTCACAATGAAATGTGCAAAGTTTGGTGATATTTGGACAAAACATTACTGACATAGAGCATTAAAGTCATTTTCTCATCACTACCTCAAATTTGTAATTGCGGTATACGAAAACGGTTTTGTCTATTGACACAAAATCCATAACTTTTTGTCAACACAGTCTGAAGATGATACGATTCGATTTTGGTGAAAATCGGACACACGGTCTGGGAGTAGTTCGAAAAAGTAGGTTTTTGAAGAAAACAACATGGCGGATATGAAATTTAGGCAAACTATGTCAAATTTGGTATCTGTGTTCTCGGTGTGACCCAAGGAACATATTAAGATCATTTGTTTTAAAATAGCTTAATGTAATCAAAAGTTATTAGCATTTTAGGAAATTGTGTTATAACTTTTGACCACAAGGTGGCGCTGCCCCGAAACTTTTGGTGTAGGTTCAAATCAAGGTCCCAAAGACACATACTGAGTTTCGTAATGATACGCCAATGCGTTTGTAAAATATAGCATTTTACGACAAATTTTAAAATGGCCGACACCCAAAATGGCAGATATAAGAAAATTTGGTATCGCACGACTCAGCATGATGCCCTGAATCTAAAGAGACCAGTTTTATGATTTTTGAACAAAGTGTTCAGAAGTTACGAGCAAAAAACTCACTTTTTTATATCTCCTGACCACTAGGGGGCAGTGCGCCAAAACTCTGCAGGTAGCCTCAGATCATGACTACTATGACACACACCAATTTTGGTCTGAATACGCAAATGCGTTGCGGAGATATAGCCTCAATTGCATTTTTGTGGCAAATTTGTCAAAATCTTTTGCATGTTTATCAAAAACGGTTTGACCAATCAACTTAATTCTCATAACTTTTTGTCTACATAGTCAGGAGATGATGTGGTTTAATTTTCGTGAAAATCGGACCAACGGTCTAGGAGGAGTTTGAAAAAGTTGGTTTTTCATAAAATTCAAAATGGCGGACAAATTATCATAAGGGAAATGACGTCATGGCATCCAATCGAATCAGCATGAGCCAAAGAATAAGTGGACAAAAGAATTTTGTTTCTAGCCCTTATGGTTCAAGAGTTATTAGCATAAATGTAAGTGTAACTTTGGACAGTTGGTGGCGCTAGAGGGATTGAGGTAGAGACTCCAAAATTGGTGTGGTCAATGATTGGACTGTCCTCTATGTGTGTGCCAAATTTCATCATTTTCCCACTTACGGTTCTATGGGCTGCCATTGACTTCTGGGTGGAAGAAGAATAATAATAAATATAGCTGCAAGCAGCAATGACGGGGCCAAGCACAAACAGGGCATTGACATGGCCGGCAGCATAAGAGCAATTGAAGTAATCAACAACTAAATGCATTTTAATATGATTTTAGGCTAAATGGCTGAAAAATCATTAATACAGACACTGTAATTTGAATGAAAAGTTTAGCGCTTTGGACCAATAGTTGGCGCTGTGTCCAAATTGTTAGAATTTGGTCCGAGTAATGTGACAATGAAATCTGCAAAGTTTGGTCTTATTTGGACAAAACATTACTGACTTAAAGCATTAAAGTCATTTTGTCATCACTACCTCAAATTTGTAATTGCGGTATACGAAAACGGTTTTGTCTATCGACACGAAATCCATAACTTTTTGTCAACACAGTCTGAAGATGATACGATTCGATTTTGGTGAAAATCGGACAAACGGTCTAGGAGGAGTTTGAAAAAGTAGGTTTTTGAATGAAACAACATGGCGGATATGAAATTTAGGCAAACTATGTCAAATTTGGTATCTGTGTTCTCGGTGTGACCCAAGGAACATATTAAGATCATTTGTTTTAAAATAGCTTAATGTAATCAAAAGTTATTAGCATTTTTGGAAATTGTGTTATAACTTTTGACCACAAGGTGGCGCTGCCCCGAAACTTTTGGTGTAGGTTCAAATCAAGGTCCCAAAGACACATACTGAGTTTCGTAATGATACGCCAATGCGTTTGTAAAATATAGCATTTTACGACAAATTTCAAAATGGCCGACGCCCAAAATGGCCGATATAAGAAAATTTGGTATCGCACGACTCAGCATGATGCCCTGAATCTAAAGAGACCAGTTTTATGATTTTTGACCAAAGTGTTCAGAAGTTATAAGCAAAAAAGTCAATTTTTTATATCTCCTGACCACTAGGGGGCAGTGCGCCAAAACTCTGCAGGTAGCCTCAGATTATGACTACTATGACACACACCAATTTTGGTCTGAATATGCAAATGCGTTGCGGAGATATAGCCTCAAGTTCATTTTTGCGGCAAATTCGTCGAACTCTTTCGCATGTTTATCAAAAACGGTTTGACCAATCAACTTGATTCTCATAACTTTTTGTCTCCATAGTCTGGAGATGATGTGGTTCAATTTTTGTGAGAATCAGACAAACGGCCTAGGAGGAGTTCGACAAAGTAGGTTTTTCATAAAATTCAAAATTGCGGAAAAAGTTTCATGACGGAAAATGACGTCATAGGGTGCAATCGAATCGGCTTGAGCCAAGGAATCAGTGGACAAAGGAATTTTGTTTCTAGCCCTTATGGTTCAAAAGTTATTAGCATAAATGTAAGTGTAACTTTGGACAGTTGGTGGCGCTAGAGGGATTGAGGTAGAGACTCCAAAATTGGTGTGGTCAATGATTGGACTGTCCTCTATGTGTGTGCCAAATTTCATCATTTTCCTGCATACGGTTCTATGGGCTGCCATTGACTTCTGGGTGGAAGAAGAATAATAATAAGAACGAGAACGATTACAATAGGTGCCTCCGCACCTTCGGTGCTTGGCCCCTAATAAGAACGAGAACGATTACAATAGGTGCCTCCGCACCTTCGGTGCTTGGCCCCTAATGACGGGGCCAAGCACAAACAGGGCATTAAATGGCATGCTGACGTGGCTGGCAGAAAAAGACCAATGGCAGTAATAAACTAAATGCATTTTAAAAGATTTTAGGCTAAATGGCTGAAAAATCATTAATACAGACACTGTATTTTGATTTAAAAGTTTATCACTTTGGACCAATAGTTGGCTCTGTGTCCAAATTGTCATAAAGTGTTATAAAGTGTTAGTATTAAAGAGTTATAAAGAGTTATATCCATAACTTTTTGTCAACACTGTCTGAAGATGATACGATTTGATTTTGGTGAAAATCGGACAAACGGTCTGGGAGGAGTTAGAAAAAGTAGGTTTTTGAAGAAAACAACATGGCGGACAGGAAATTTAGGCAAACTATGTCAAATTTGGTATCTGTGTTCTCGGCGTGACCCAAGGAACATAATAAGATCATTTCTTTTAAAATAGCTTAATGTAATCAAAAGTTATTAGCATTTTTGTAAATTTTGTTATAACTTTTGACCACAAGGTGGCGCTGCCCCGAAACTTTTGGTGTAGATTCAAATCAAGGTCCCAAAGACACATATTGAGTTTCGTAATGATACGCCAATGCGTTTGTAAAATATAGCATTTTACGACAAATTTCAAAATGGCCGACACCCAAAATGGCCGATATAAGAAAATTTGGTATCGCATGACTCAGCATGATGCCCTGAATCTAAAGAGAGCAGTTTTATGATTTTTGAGCAAAGTGTTCAGAAGTTATAAGCAAAAAAGTCAATTTTTTATATCTCCTGACCACTAGGGGGCAGTGCGCCAAAACTCTGCAGGTAGCCTCAGATTATGACTACTATGACACACACCAATTTTGGTCTGAATACGCAAATGCGTTGCGGAGATATAGCCTCAAGTTCATTTTTGCGGCAAATTCGTCGAACTCTTTCGCAAGTTTATCAAAAACGGAATGACCAATCAACTTGATTCTCATAACTTTTTGTCTTCATAGTCTGGAGATGATGTGGTTCAATTTTCGTGAAAATCGGACCAACGGCCTAGGAGGAGTTCGAAAAAGTTTGTTTTTCATAAAATTCAAAATTGCGGAAAAATTTTCATGACGGAAAATGACGTCATAGGGTGCAATCGAATCGGCTTGAGCCAAGGAATCAGTGGACAAAGGAATTTTGTTTCTAGCCCTTATGGTTCAAAAGTTATTAGCATAAATGTAAGTGTAACTTTGGACAGTTGGTGGCGCTAGAGGGATTGAGGTAGAGACTCCAAAATTGGTGTGGTCAATGATTGGACTGTCCTCTATGTGTGTGCCAAATTTCATCATTTTCCTGCATACGGTTCTATGGGCTGCCATTGACTTCTGGGTGGAAGAAGAATAATAATAAATATAGCTGCTAGCAGCCATCACGGGGCCAAGCGCAAGGAGGGCATTAAATGTCATGCCGACATGGCTGGCATCATCAGACCAACGGCAGTAAGAATCTAAAGACATTTCAATATGACTTAAGTCTAAATGGCTGAAAAACCAACAATACGGTCTTTAGCAATTCGATTTAATGGTTTATCACATTCAACCAACAGGCAGCGCTGTAACCAAATTGTAGTGTCAATTCATGTGGTACATTGAGAGTGTGGTGACATTGACACATGCAAAGTTTGCTTTCAATTGGGTAAACCATTGCTGACAGAGCACTAAAGTCATGTGTTTGTTAAACATAGCATCTTATAAGAAAAATCTAAATGGCAGACGCTAAAAATGGCCGATATGGGAAAATTTGGTATCACAGGACTCGGCATGACCAACTGGATCTAAAGACAGCAGTTTCATGATTTTTAGACAAAGCGTTCAGGAGTTTTAATCAAAAATGTCAGTTTTTTAATATCTCCTGACCACTAGGGGGCAGAGCGCCAAAACTCTGCAGGTAGCCTCAGACCATGATTGACATAACACACACCTAGTTTGGTCAGAAAAGGCTAATGCATTGCGGAGATAAAGCCACAATTTCATTTTGGCGACTTTTACCTCGGATTCTTTTGCGAGTTATTCGTAAACGGTTTGGCGAGTCAACTTTCTTTATATATCGTTTTGTCCACATTGTCTGGAGATGATGTGGTTCAATTTTCGTGAACATCGGACGAACGGCCTAGGAGGAGTTCGAAAAAGTAGGTTTTTCATAAAATTCAAAATGGCGGGAAAATTTTCATGACGGAAAATGACGTCATAGGGTGCAATCGAATCGTCTTGAGCCAAGGAATCAGTGGACGAAAGAATTTTGTTTCTAGGACATACGGTTCAAAAGTTATTTACGTAAACGTGAGTGCAACTTTGGACAGTTGGTGGCGCTATAGAGATTGAGTTAGAGACTTTAATTTTGCTATGGTCAAAGATTGGACTGTCCTTTATGAGTGTGCCAACTTTTTTTCATTTTCCCGCTTACGGTTCTATGGGCTGTCATAGACTTCAATGGCAGAAGAAAAAGAATAATAATAATAATAATAATAATAATAATAAGAACCGGAACAAAAACAATAGGTGCCTCCGCACCTTCGGTGCTTGGCCCCTAAATATAGCTGCAAGCAGCAATGACGGGGCCAAGCACAAACAGGGCATTGACGTGGCCGGCAGCATAAGAGCAATTGAAGTAATCAACAACTAAATGCATTTTAATATGATTTTAGGCTAAATGGCTGAAAAATCATTAATACAGACACTGTAATTTGAATGAAAAGTTTAGCGCTTTGGACCAATAGTTGGCGCTGTGTCCAAATTGTTAGAATTGGGTCCGAGTAATGTGACAATGAAATCTGCAAAGTTTGGTGATATTTGGACAAAACATTACTGACTTAAAGCATTAAAGTCATTTTGTCATCACTACCTCAAATTTGTAATTGCGGTATACGAAAACGGTTTTGTCTATCGACACGAAATCCATAAATTTTTGTCAGCACAGTCTGAAGATGATACGATTCGATTTTGGTGAAAATCGGACAAACGGTCTAGGAGGAGTTTGAAAAAGTAGGTTTTTGAATGAAACAACATGGCGGATATGAAATTTAGGCAAACTATGTCAAATTTGGTATCTGTGTTCTCGGTGTGACCCAAGGAACATATTAAGATAATTTGTTTTAAAATAGCTTAATGTAATCAAAAGTTATTAGCATTTTAGGAAATTGTTTTATAACTTTTGACCACAAGGTGGCGCTGCCCCGAAACTTTTGGTGTAGGTTCAAATCAAGGTCCCAAAGACACATACTGAGTTTCGTAATGATACGCCAATGCGTTTGTAAAATATAGCATTTTGAGACAAATTTCAAAATGGCCGACGCCCAAAATGGCCGATATAAGAAAATTTGGTATCGCACGACTCAGCATGATGCCCTGAATCTAAATAGACCAGTTTTATGATTTTTGACCAAAGTGTTCAGAAGTTATAAGCAAAAAAGTCAATTTTTTATATCTCCTGACCACTAGGGGGCAGTGCGCCAAAACTCTGCAGGTAGCCTCAGATTATGACTACTATGACACACACCAATTTTGGTCTGAATACGCAAATGCGTTGCGGAGATATAGCCTCAAGTTCATTTTTGCGGCAAATTCGTCAAACTCTTTCGCAAGTTTATCAAAAACGGAATGACCAATCAACTTGATTCTCATAACTTTTTGTCTCCATAGTCTGGAGATGATGTGGTTCAATTTTTGTGAGAATCGGCCAAACGGCCTAGGAGGAGTTCGACAAAGTAGGTTTTTCATAAAATTCAAAATTGCGGAAAAATTTTCATGACGGAAAATGACGTCATATGGTGCAATCGAATCGGCTTGAGCCAAGGAATCAGTGGACAAAGGAATTTTGTTTCTAGCCCTTATGGTTCAAGAGTTATTAGCATAAATGTAAGTGTAACTTTGGACAGTTGGTGGCGCTAGAGGGATTGAGGTAGAGACTCCAAAATTGGTGTGGTCAATGATTGGACTGTCCTCTATGTGTGTGCCAAATTTCATCATTTTCCTGCATACGGTTCTATGGGCTGCCATTGACTTCTGGGTGGAAGAAGAATAATAATAATAATAATAAGAACCGGAACGAAAACAATAGGTGCCTCCGCACCTTCGGTGCTTGGCCCCTAAATATAGCTGCAAGCAGCAATGACGGGGCCAAGCACAAACAGGGCATTGACGTGGCTGGCAGCATCAGACCAATTGCAGTAATCAAAAACTAAATGCATTTTAAAATGATTTTAGGCTAAATGGTTGGCTCTGTGTCCAAATTGTCATAAAGTGTTATAAAGTTTTAGTATTAAAGAGTTATAAAGAGTTATAAAGTGTTAGTATTAATGTGTTATTAAGCCTTAGTCATTTTGTCATCACTACCTCAAATTTGTAATTGCGGTATACGAAAACGGTTTTGTCTATCGACACGAAATCCATAACTTTTGTCAGCACAGTCTGAAGATGATACGATTCAATTTTGGTGAAAATCGGACAAACGGTCTGGGAGGAGTTCGAAAAAGTAGGTTTTTGAATGAAACAACATGGCGGACAGGAAGTTTAGGCTAAATATATCAAATTTGGTATCTGTGTTCTCGGCATGACCCAAGGAACATATTGAGACAATTTGTTTTAAAATAGCTTAATGTAATCAAAAGTTATTAGCATTTTTGTAAATGTTGTTATAACTTTTGACCACAAGGTGGCGCTGCCCCAAAACTTTTGGTGTAGAGTCAAATCAAGGTCCCAAAGCCACATACTAAGTTTCGTAATGATATGCCAATGCATTTGTTAAATATAACATTTTACGACAAATTTCAAAATGGCCGACGCCCAAAATGGCCGATATAAGAAAATTTGGTATCGCACGACTCAGCATGATGCCCTGAATCTAAAGAGACCAGTTTTATGATTTTTGACCAAAGTGTTCAGAAGTTATAAGCAAAAAAGTCAATTTTTTATATCTCCTGACCACTAGGGGGCAGTGCACCAAAACTCTGCAGGTAGCCTCAGATTATGACTACTATGACACACACCAATTTTGGTCTGAATATGCAAATGCGTTGCGGAGATATAGCCTCAAGTTCATTTTTGCGGCAAATTCGTCGAACTCTTTCGCAAGTTTATAAAAAACGGAATGACCAATCAACTTGATTTCCATAACTTTTTGTCTCCATAGTCTGGAGATGATGTGGTTCAATTTTTGTGAGAATCGGACAAACGGCCTAGGAGGAGTTCGACAAAGTAGGTTTTTCATAAAACTCAAAATTGCGGAAAAATTTTCATGACGGAAAATGACGTCATAGGGTGCAATCGAATCGGCTTGACCCAAGGAATCAGTGGACAAAGGAATTTTGTTTCTAGCCCTTATGGTTCAAGAGTTATTAGCATAAATGTAAGTGTAACTTTGGACAGTTGGTGGCGCTAGAGGGATTGAGGTAGAGACTCCAAAATTGGTGTGGTCAATGATTGGACTGTCCTCTATGTGTGTGCCAAATTTCATCATTTTCCCACTTACGGTTCTATGGGCTGCCATTGACTTCTGGGTGGAAGAAGAATAATAATAAGAACGAGAACGATTACAATAGGTGCCTCCGCACCTTCGGTGCTTGGCCCCTAACAAGCAGCAATGACGGGGCCAAGCACAAACAGGGCATTGACGTGGCCGGCAGCATAAGAGCAATTGAAGTAATCAACAACTAAATGCATTTTAATATGATTTTAGGCTAAATGGCTGAAAAATCATTAATACAGACACTGTAATTTGAATGAAAAGTTTAGCGCTTTGGACCAATAGTTGGCGCTGTGTCCAAATTGTTAGAATTGGGTCCGAGTAATGTGACAATGAAATCTGCAAAGTTTGGTGTTATTTGGACAAAACATTACTGACTTAAAGCATTAAAGTCATTTTGTCATCACTACCTCAAATTTGTAATTGCGGTATACGAAAACGGTTTTGTCTATCGACACGAAATCCATAACTTTTTGTCAGCACAGTCTGAAGATGATACGATTCGATTTTGGTGAAAATCGGACAAACGGTCTGGGAGGAGTTTGAAAAAGTAGGTTTTTGAATGAAACAACATGGCGGATATGAAATTTAGGCAAACTATGTCAAATTTGGTATCTGTGTTCTCGGTGTGACCCAAGGAACATATTAAGATCATTTGTTTTAAAATAGCTTAATGTAATCAAAAGTTATTAGCATTTTTGGAAATTGTGTTATAACTTTTGACCACAAGGTGGCGCTGCCCCGAAACTTTTGGTGTAGGTTCAAATCAAGGTCCCAAAGACACATACTGAGTTTCGTAATGATACGCCAATGCGTTTGTAAAATATAGCATTTTACGACAAATTTCAAAATGGCCGACGCCCAAAATGGCCGATATAAGAAAATTTGGTATCGCACGACTCAGCATGATGCCCTGAATCTAAATAGACCAGTTTTATGATTTTTGACCAAAGTGTTCAGAAGTTATAAGCAAAAAAGTCAATTTTTTATATCTCCTGACCACTAGGGGGCAGTGCGCCAAAACTCTGCAGGTAGCCTCAGATTATGACTACTATGACACACACCAATTTTGGTCTGAATACGCAAATGCGTTGCGGAGATATAGCCTCAAGTTCATTTTTGCGGCAAATTCGTCAAACTCTTTCGCAAGTTTATCAAAAACGGAATGACCAATCAACTTGATTCTCATAACTTTTTGTCTCCATAGTCTGGAGATGATGTGGTTCAATTTTTGTGAGAATCGGCCAAACGGCCTAGGAGGAGTTCGACAAAGTAGGTTTTTCATAAAATTCAAAATTGCGGAAAAATTTTCATGACGGAAAATGACGTCATAGGGTGCAATCGAATCGGCTTGAGCCAAGGAATCAGTGGACAAAGGAATTTTGTTTCTAGCCCTTATGGTTCAAGAGTTATTAGCATAAATGTAAGTGTAACTTTGGACAGTTGGTGGCGCTAGAGGGATTGAGGTAGAGACTCCAAAATTGGTGTGGTCAATGATTGGACTGTCCTCTATGTGTGTGCCAAATTTCATCATTTTCCTGCATACGGTTCTATGGGCTGCCATTGACTTCTGGGTGGAAGAAGAATAATAATAAGAACGAGAACGATTACAATAGGTGCCTCCGCACCTTCGGTGCTTGGCCCCTAATAATAAGAACGAGAACAATTACAATAGGTGCCTCCGCACCTTCGGTGCTTGGCCCCTAATAATAATAAAAATCCTAACAATTACAATAGGTTTTCAACGCTTCGCGTTTGAACCCCTAAATATAGCTGCAAGCAGCAATGACCGGGGTTCAAACGTCGCAAGACCATCTGAGCTGTCAAGACGGTTTGTGGTCAATCTGACTAGTTCTCCTAATGTGCACAGTTCTGTGAAGTTTCTACTCTGTACAAACAATGTATAGACATCTTTCAAAGATGTTCAGAATGAGAAGATCAAATGATATTGACATTGTGAACTGAACATATGAACAGTTATGTCGGTTTATGTCGGTCTATGTCAATCTGACTTGTTCTCCACATACACAAAGCTTTATGAAGTTTCTAGTTTGTGTAAATGATATATAGACGTTACAAATTTTTTTCAGTATGGGAAGATCTACCAAATGATAACAATGTGGATATGTTTAACACTGCACGTCATATCATTTGAACTGTTATGACCTTTTTTTGTCAATCTGACTAGTTTTCCTAATGAGCACAGTTCTGTGAAGTTTCTACTCTGTGCAAACAATGAATAGACATCTTTCAAAGATGTTCAGACTGAGAAGATTAAATGATATTAATATTGTGAACTGAACATCTGAACTGTTCTGTCGGTTTATGTCAGTCTATGTCAATCTGACTTGTTCTCCACATAAAAAGATTTTCTAGCCTGATGGTGCCTCTTGTGGACAAAAGTAGTATTACAGCTTTTCTAAGATTTTAAAATGTACATCGTTTGTAATTTATTGTGAGCCCTATGAGCATCAGAAATACATGAGACCTGACACATTTCTTCAAAATGACTTGTTCTCAACATGTTCACAGATCTGTGACATTTCTCTTGTGGACAAAACTAGTATGACAGCTTTTCTAAGATTTCAAAATATAGAAAGTTTATAATTTATTGTGAGCCGTACGAGCATCAGAAATACATGAAACCTCACAAGTTTCTTCATAATGTCTTGTTCTTAACATTTACACAGTTTTGTGAAGTTTCTTGTTTTTGGACATGATATATAGACATTTTAATCACAATAGGACAAATCACAAATATATGAAAAATTGTATCTGCTGAACGGTTTAACTAATCAAAAATCCTTTGACAACTTTTTGCCTTGAGTGTCCCTAGATGATGCGTGTGAATTTTCAAGCCAGTGAGATTGACGGGCTATGACGAGTTCGAAAAATTTGAAATTTCAAAAATCTCCAATATTTCGCAAACAATTTGATTGACAGCAGTGGTTCTTGAGGCAAAGTTGTTCAGTATGAGGAGATCTATCAGATGATATCAATATTTTGTGGATGCGTGAAACACCACGTGAGTAGAGACGCAAAAAACTCGTTAGCGCCAACTAGTGACCGATTTTCTTCAAAATTCTGACAGACCACTAGGGCTCTGAGTCAAACTCGCCCATCGAGTTTCGTTCCGATCGACCTTCGTTAAGCTAGTCTAATTGATGCTCAAAGTTCATTGGCCGATGACGGTCATGTTTTTTGAGATACACCAATGTCCTCATAGACCATGATGGACCCTTGGACAAAGACCGTGCATGACAAGTCTCAGGTCAATTGGACTAACATGTGACCCTGTACAGGTGATTGAGTGTTTTTTTCGCAATATAGCGCCACCAAGTGGTCAATCGTCGCAGTTTTTTTGGTGTGACCACAAATTGAGCTTATACATGACTATGTGAAGTTTGGTGAGATTATCTCTTTGCGTTCCAGAGCTATTACGATTTTAGCAAAAGTGTCTCCGCCTTATCCGAACGTTTTATTGTCTTGTTGCAAGCGTGAATCACCGATCAAAATTCCTTTGACAACTTTTGGTCATGAGAGTCTCTAGATGATGCGTGTGAAATTTTGCGTGATTTGGACAAACGGCCTATGAGGAGTTCGAAAAAATTTTTTTTCAGAAAATTCAAAATGGCGGAAAATTTTTATGGGCGGAAATGAAATCGGAGATATACATTTTCTAAGTCTTGAGCCAAGGATTCCAGAGATATAAGACACTTGAGTGTACGACAAACGGTTTACGAGTTACGAGCGTGTACGCGTTTGTAGTCGCTGTAGCGCCACCTATTGCCCGATTTGCGTCATATTTTGATACGTTCTCCCCAAATTGAGACCTACCATCTGACCAACTTTCAAGTCTCTAGACCTTACGGTTTGGTCTGCACGATAAGAAGTACGGCAGAATAATAATAATAATAATAATAATAATAAATATAGCTGCAAGCAGCAATGACCGGGGTTCAAACGTCGCAAGACCATCTGAGCTGTCAAGACGGTTTGTGGTCAATCTGACTAGTTCTCCTAATGTGCACAGTTCTGTGAAGTTTCTACTTTGTGTAAACAATGTATAGACATCTTTCAAAGATGTTCAGAATGAGAAGATCGAATGATATTGACATTGTGAACTGAACATATGAACAGTTATGTCGGTGTATGTCGGTCTATGTCAATCTGACTTGTTCTCCACATAAACAGAGCTTTATGAAGTTTCTAGTTTGTGTAAATGATATATAGACATGTTACAAATTTTTTCAGTATGGGAAGATCTATCAAATGATAATAATGTGGATATGTTTAACACTACACGTCATATCATTTGAACTGTTATGACCTTTTTTTGTCAATCTGACTAGTTTTCCTAATGAGCACAGTTCTGTGAAGTTTCTACTCTGTGCAAACAATGAATCGACATCTTTCAAAGATGTTCAGACTGAGAAGATTAAATGATATTAATATTGTGAACTGAACATCTGAACTGTTCTGTCGGTTTATGTCAGTCTATGTCAATCTGACTTGTTCTCCACATAAAAAGATTTTCTAGCCTGATGGTGCCTCTTGTGGACAAAAGTAGTATTACAGCTTTTCTAAGATTTTAAAATGTAGATCATTTGTAATTTATTGTGAGCCCTATGAGCATCAGAAATACATGAGACCTGACACATTTCTTCAAAATGACTTGTTCTTAACATGTTCACAGATCTGTGACGTTTCTCTTGTGGACAAAACTAGTATTACAGCTTTTCTAAGATTTTAAAATATAGATCGTTTATTATTTATTGTGAGCCGTACGAGCATCAGAAATACATGAAACCTCACAAGTTTCTTCATAATGTCTTGTTCTTAACATTTACACAGTTTTGTGAAGTTTCTTGTTTGTGGACAAGATATATAGACATTTTAATCACAAGAAGATTAAATGATATTAATATTGTGAACTGAACATCTGAACTGTTCTGTCGGTTTATGTCAGTCTATGTCAATCTGACTTGTTCTCCACATAAAAAGATTTCCTAGCCTGACGGTGCCTCTTGTGGAAAAAACTAGTATTACAGCTTTTCTAAGATTTTAAAATATAGATCATTTATAATTTATTGTGATCCCTAAGAGCATCAGAAATACATGAAACCCCACACATTTCTTCAAATTGACTTGTTCTTAACATTTACACAGTTTTGTGAAGTTTCTTGTTTGTGGACAAGATATATAGACTTTTTACTCACAATAGGCCAGACCAGAAATATTTGAAAAATTGTATCTGCTGAACGGTTTAACTAATCGAAAATCCTTTGACAACTTTTTGCCTTGAGTGTCCCTAGATTATGCGTGTGAATTTTCAAGCCAGTGAGATTGACGGCCTATGACGAGTTCGAAAAATTTGAAATTTCAAAAATCTCCAATATTTCGCAAACAATTTGATTGACAGCAGTGGTTCTTGAGGCAAAGTTGTTCAGTATGAGGAGACCTATCAGATGATATCAATATTTTGTGGATGCGTGAAACACCACGTGAGTAGAGACACAAAAAACTCGTTAGCGCCAACTAGTGTCCGATTTTCTTCAAAATTCTGACAGACCACTAGGGCCATGAGTCAAACACGCCCATTGAGTTTCGTTCCAATCAACCTTCGTTAAGCTAGTCTAATTGATGCTCAAAGTTCATTGGCCGATGACGGTCATGTTTTTTGAGATACACCAATGTCCTCATAGACCATCATGGACCCTTGGACAAAGACCGTGCATGACAAGTCTTAGGTCAATCGGACTAACATGTGACCCTGTACAGGTGATTGAGTGTTTTTTTCGCAATATAGCGCCACCAAGTGGTCAATCATCGCAGTTTTTTTGGTGTGACCACAAATTGAGCTTATACATGACTATGTGAAGTTTGGTGAGATTATCTCTTTGCGTTCCAGAGCTATTACGATTTTAGCAAAAGTGTCTCCGCCTTATGCGAACGTTTTATTGTCTTGTTGCAAGCGTGAATCACCGATCAAAATTCCTTTGACAACTTTTGGTCATGAGAGTCTCTAGATGATGCGTGGGAAATTTTGCATGATTTGGCCAAACGGCCTATGAGGAGTTCGAATTTTTTTTTTTTCAGAAAATTCAAAATGGCGGAAAATTTTTATAGGCGGAAATGAAATCGGAGATATACATTTTTTAAGTCTTGAGCCAAGGATTCCAGGGATATAAGACACTTGAGTGTACGACAAACGGTTTACGAGTTATGAGCGTGTACGCGTTTGTAGTTGCTGTAGCGCCACCTATTGCCCGATTTGCGTCATATTTTGATACGTTCTCCCCAAATTGAGACCTACCATCTGACCAACTTTCAAGTCTCTAGACCTTACGGTTTGGTCTGCACGATAAGAAGTACGGCAGAATAATAATAATAATAATAATAATAATAATAAAATATAGCTGCAAGCAGCAATGACCGGGGTTCAAACGTCGCAAGACCATCTGAGCTGTCAAGACGGTTTGTGGTCAATCTGACTAGTTCTCCTAATGTGCACAGTTCTGTGAAGTTTCTACTCTGTACAAACAATGTATAGACATCTTTCAAAGATGTTCAGAATGAGAAGATCAAATGATATTGACATTGTGAACTGAACATATGAACAGTTATGTCGGTTTATGTCGGTCTATGTCAATCTGACTTGTTCTCCACATACACAAAGCTTTATGAAGTTTCTAGTTTGTGTAAATGATATATAGACATGTTACAAATTTTTTTCAGTATGGGAAGATCTATCAAATGATAACAATGTGGATATGTTTAACACTGCACGTCATATCATTTGAACTGTTATGACCTTTTTTTGTCAATCTGACTAGTTTTCCTAATGAGCACAGTTCTGTGAAGTTCCTACTCTGTGCAAACAATGAATAGACATCTTTCAAAGATGTTCAGACTGAGAAGATTAAATGATATTAATATTGTGAACTGAACATCTGAACTGTTCTGTCGGATTATGTCAGTCTATGTCAATCTGACTTGTTCTCCACATAAAAAGATTTTCTAGCCTGATGGTGCCTCTTGTGGACAAAAGTAGTATTACAGGTTTTCTAAGATTTTAAGATTTGGACATCGTTTGTAATTTATTGTGAGCCCTATGAGCATCAGAAATACATGAGACCTGACACATTTCTTCAAAATGACTTGAGACAAATCATCGATCAAAAATTCCTTTGACAACTTTTGGTCATGAGAGTCTCTAGATGATGCGTGTGAAATTTTGCGTGATTTGGACAAACGGCCTATGAGGAGTTCGAAAAAATTTTTTTTCAGAAAATTCAAAATGGCGGAAAATTTTTATAGGCGGAAATTATGTCAGTCTATGTCAATCTGACTTGTTCTCCACATAAAAAGATTTTCTAGCCTGATGGTGCCTCTTGTGGACAAAAGTAGTATTACAGCTTTTCTAAGATTTTAAGATTTGTACATCGTTTGTAATTTATTGTGAGCCCTATGAGCATCAGAAATACATGAGACCTGACACATTTCTTCAAAATGACTTGTTCTCAACATGTTCACAGATCTGTGACATTTCTCTTGTGGACAAAACTAGTATGACAGCTTTTCTAAGATTTCAAAATATAGAAAGTTTATAATTTATTGTGAGCCGTACGAGCATCAGAAATACATGAAACCTCACAAGTTTCTTCATAATGTCTTGTTCTTAACATTTACACAGTTTTGTGAAGTTTCTTGTTTTTGGACATGATATATAGACATTTTAATCACAATAGGACAAATCACAAATATATGAAAAATTGTATCTGCTGAACGGTTTAACTAATCAAAAATCCTTTGACAACTTTTTGCCTTGAGTGTCCCTAGATGATGCGTGTGAATTTTCAAGCCAGTGAGATTGACGGGCTATGACGAGTTCGAAAAATTTGAAATTTCAAAAATCTCCAATATTTCGCAAACAATTTGATTGCCAGCAGTGGTTCTTGAGGCAAAGTTGTTCAGTATGAGGAGATCTATCAGATAATATCAATATTTTGTGGATGCGTGAAACACCACGTGAGTAGAGACGCAAAAAACTCGTTAGCGCCAACTAGTGACCGATTTTCTTCAAAATTCTGACAGACCACTAGGGCTCTGAGTCAAACTCGCCCACCGAGTTTCGTTCCGATCGACCTTCGTTAAGCTAGTCTAATTGATGCTCAAAGTTCATTGGCCGATGACGGTCATGTTTTTTGAGATACACCAATGTCCTCATAGACCATGATGGACCCTTGGACAAAGACCGTGCATGACAAGTCTCAGGTCAATTGGACTAACATGTGACCCTGTACAGGTGATTGAGTGTTTTTTTCGCAATATAGCGCCACCAAGTGGTCAATCACCGCAGTTTTTTTGGTGTGACCACAAATTGAGCTTATACATGACTATGTGAAGTTTGGTGAGATTCTCTCTTTGCGTTCCAGAGCTATTACGATTTTAGCAAAAGTGTCTCCGCCTTATCCGAACGTTTTATTGTCTTGTTGCAAGCGTGAATCACCGATCAAAATTCCTTTGACAACTTTTGGTCATGAGAGTCTCTAGATGATGCGTGTGAAATTTTGCGTGATTTGGACAAACGGCCTATGAGGAGTTCGAAAAAAATTTTTTTCAGAAAATTCAAAATGGCGGAAAATTTTTATAGGCGGAAATGAAATCGGAGATATACATTTTCTAAGTCTTGAGCCAAGGATTCCAGAGATATAAGACACTTGAGTGTACGACAAACGGTTTACGAGTTATGAGCGTGTACGCGTTTGTAGTCGCTGTAGCGCCACCTATTGCCCGATTTACGTCATATTTTGATACGTTCTCCCCAAATTGAGACCTACCATCTGACCAACTTTCAAGTCTCTAGACCTTACGGTTTGGTCTGCACGAGACGCATTACGGCAGAAGAATAATAATAATAATAATAATAATAAATATAGCTGCTAGCAGCAATGACCGGGGTTCAAACGTAGCAGGACCATCAGAGCTGTCATGACGGTTTGTGGTCAATCTGACTAGTTCTCCTAATGTGGATAGTTCTGTGAAGATTCTACTTTGTGCAAACAATGTAAAGACATCTAACAAAGATGTTCAGAATGAGAACATCAAATGATGTTTATATTGTGTGAATGTGTGAAACACCACGTCATCTGAACTGTAATGTTGGTTTATGTCAGTCTATGTCAATCTGACTTTTTCTACACATAAACACATCTTTATGAAGTTTCTAGTTTGTGTAAACGATGTTTATACATGTTAAACATTTTTCAGTTTGGAAAAATCTATCAAATGATTTTAATATTACGTGCATGTGTTTAACACCATATGTCATGTCATCTGAACTGTTAGGTCAGTCTATGTCAATCTCACTTGTTCTCCACATAAAAAAATTCCTAGCCTGATGGTGCCTCTTGTGGACAAAAGTAGTATTACAGCTTTTCTAAGATTTTCAAATATAGATCGTTTATTACTTATTGTGAGCCCTATGAGCATCAGAAATACATGAAACCCGACACATTTCTTCAAAATGACTTGATCCTAACATGTTCACAGATCTGTGACGTTTCTCTTGTGGACAAAAGTATTATTACAGCTTTTCTAAGATTTTAAAATATAGAGTGTTTATAATTTATTGTGAGCCCTATGAGCATCAGAAATACATGAAACCCGACACATTTCTTCAAAATGACTTGTTCTTAACATTTACACAGTTTTGTGAAGTTTCTTGTTTGTGGACGAGATATATAGACATTTTAATCACAATATGCCTAATCAGAAATATATGAAAAATTGTATCTGCTGAACGGTTTAACTAATCGAAAATCCTTTGACAACTTTTTGCCTTGAGTGTCCCTAGATGATGCGTGTGAATTTTCAAGCCAGTGAGATTGACGGCCTATGACGAGTTCGAAAAATTTGAAATTTCAAAAATCTCCAATATTTCGCAAACAATTTGATGGACAGCAGTGGTTCTTGAGGCAAAGTTGTTCAGTATGAGGAGATCTATCAGATGATATCAATATTTTGTGGATGCGTGAAACACCACGTGAGTAGAGACGCAAAAAACTCGTTAGCGCCAACTAGTGTCTGATTTTCTTCAAAATTCTGACAGACCACTAGGGCCATGAGTCAAACACACCCATCGAGTTTCGTTCCGATCGACTTTCGTTAAGCTAGTCTAATTAATGCTCAAAGTTCATTGGCCGATGACGGTCATGTTTTTTGAGATACACCAATGTCCTCATAGACCATCATGGACCCTTGGACAAAGACCGTGCATGACAAGTCTCAGGTCAATCGGACTACCATGTGACCCTGTACAGGTGATTGAGTGTTTTTTTCGCAATATAGCGCCACCAAGTGGTCAATCATCGCAGTTTTTTTGGTGTGACCACATATTGATCTTGTACATGACTATGTGAAGTTTGGTGAGATTATCTCTTTGCGTCCCAGAGCTATTACGATTTTAGCAAAAGTGTCTCCGCCTTATGCGAACGTTTTATTGTCTTGTTGCAAGCGTGAATCACCGATCAAAATTCCTTTGACAACTTTTGGTCATGAGAGTCTCTAGATGATGCGTGGGAATTTTTGCGTGATTTGGACAAACGGCCTATGAGGAGTTCGAAAAAAATTTTTTTCAGAAAATTCAAAATGGCGGAAAATTTTTATAGGCGGAAATGAAATCGGAGATATACATTTTTTAAGTCTTGAGCCAAGGATTCCAGGGATATAAGACACTTGAGTGTATGACAAACCGTTTACGAGTTATGAGCGTGTACGCGTTTGTAGTCGCTGTAGCGCCACCTATTGCCCGATTTGCGTCATATTTTGATACGGTCTCCCCAAATTGAGACCTACCATCTGACAAAGTTTTAAGTCTCTAGACCTTACGGTTTGGTCTGCACGAGACGCATTACGGCAGAAGAATAATAATAATAATAAAAATCCTAACAATTACAATAGGTTTTCAACGCTTCGCGTTTGAACCCCTAATAAAAATCCTAACAATTACAATAGGTTTTCAACGCTTCGCGTTTGAACCCCTAAAAAATCCTAACAATTACAATAGGTTTTCAACGCTTCGCGTTTGAACCCCTAATAATAATAATAATAATAAAAATCCTAACAATTACAATAGGTTTTCAACGCTTTGCGTTTGAACCCCTAATAATAATAATAAAAATCCTAACAATTACAATAGGTTTTCAACGCTTCGCGTTTGAACCCCTAATAAAAATCCTAACAATTACAATAGGTTTTCAACGCTTCGCGTTTGAACCCCTAAAAATCCTAACAATTACAATAGGTTTTCAACGCTTCGCGTTTGAACCCCTAAAAATCTTAACGATTACAATAGGTTTTCAACGCTTCGCGTTTGAACCCCTAATAAGAACCGGAACAAAAACAATAGGTGCCTCCGCACCTTCGGTGCTTGGCCCCTAATAATAAGAACCGGAACAAAAACAATAGGTGCCTCCGCACCTTCGGTGCTTGGCCCCTAATAATAAGAACCGGAACAAAAACAATAGGTGCCTCCGCACCTTCGGTGCTTGGCCCCTAATAATAAGAACCGGAACAAAAACAATAGGTGCCTCCGCACCTTCGGTGCTTGGCCCCTAATAATAAGAACCGGAACAAAAACAATAGGTGCCTCCGCACCTTCGGTGCTTGGCCCCTAATAATAATAATAATAATAATAAGAACCGGAACAAAAACAATAGGTGCCTCCGCACCTTCGGTGCTTGGCCCCTAATAATAAGAACCGGAACAGAAACAATAGGTGCCTCCGCACCTTCGGTGCTTGGCCCCTAATAATAGGAACCGGAACAAAAACAATAGGTGCCTCCGCACCTTCGGTGCTTGGCCCCTAATAAGAACCGGAACAAAAACAATAGGTGCCTCCGCACCTTCGGTGCTTGGCCCCTAATAATAATAAGAACCGGAACAAAAACAATAGGTGCCTCCGCACCTTCGGTGCTTGGCCCCTAATAAGAACCGGAACAAAAACAATAGGTGCCTCCGCACCTTCGGTGCTTGGCCCCTAATAATAATAATAATAATAATAAGAACCGGAACAAAAACAATAGGTGCCTCCGCACCTTCGGTGCTTGGCCCCTAATAATAATAAGAACCGGAACAAAAACAATAGGTGCCTCCGCACCTTCGGTGCTTGGCCCCTAATAATAAAGAACCGGAACAAAAACAATAGGTGCCTCCGCACCTTCGGTGCTTGGCCCCTAATAAAAATCCTAACGAATACAATAGGTATTCAACGCTACGCGTTTGAACCCCTAATAATAAAAATCCTAACAATTACAATAGGTTTTCAACGCTTCGCGTTTGAACCCCTAAAAATAACTAGAGAGGATAAAGTTCGTCGAGACAAACTTTAGAAGTTGGCTGAGAAAGTCGCACCGGAACCTTTAATTTTGCATGTTGGTAGCACAATTTAACATTAACTTTGAAATACGTTACGAAACCAGAAATTAACAGGTTGCCAAGTTGTTCTGGGTGGTTGCTAGGGTGTTGCTAAGCAGTTGCTATGGTATCCTGGGTGGTTGCTAGGGTGTTGCTAGGAGGTTGCTAGGGTAAGCAGAGTGGTTGCTAGGGTGTTGCTAGGTGGTTGCTAGGGTAACCGGGGTGGTTGCTAGGGTAATCAGAGTAATTGCTAGGGTGTTGCTAGGCGGTTGCTAGGGTAACCAGAGTGGTTGCTAGGGTGTTGCTAGGGTATCCGGGGTGGTTGCTAGGGTAACCAGAGTGGTTGCTAGGGTGTTGCTAGGCGGTTGCTAGGGTAACTGGAGTGGTTGCTAGGGTGTTGCTTGGGTGTTGCTAGGCGGTTGCTAGGGTAACTGGAGTAGTTGCTAGGGTGTTGCTAGGGTAACCAGAGTGGTTGCTAGGCGGTTGCTAGGGTATTTTGGGTGGTTGCTAGGGTAACCAGAGTGGTTGCTAGGCGGTTGCTAGGGTATCCTGGGTGGTTGCTAGGGTGTTGCTAGGCAGTTGCTAGGGTATTTTGGGTGGTTGCTAGGCAGTTGCTAAGGTATTCTTGGTGGTTGCTAGGCAGTTGCTAGTGTATCTGGGGCGGTTGCTAGGGTGTTGCTAGGGTATTTTGGGTTGTTACTAGGGTGTTGCTAGGCGGTTGCTAGGGTAAACAGGGTTGTTGCTAGGGCGTTTCTAGGCAGTTGCTAGGGTATTTTGGGTGGTTGCTAGGCAGTTGCTAGGGTATCTGGGGCGGTTGCTAGGGTGTTGCTAGGTGGTTGCTAGGGTAACTGGGGTGGTTGCTAGGCAGTTGCTAGGGTATCCTGAGTGGTTGCTAGGCAGTTGCTATGGTATTTTGGGTGGTTGCTAGGCAGTTGCTAGGGTAAACAGGGTGGTTGCTAGGGCATTGCTAGGTGGTTGCTAGGGTAACTGGGGTGGTTGCTAGGCAGTTGCTAGGGTATCCAGGGTGGTTGCTAGGATGTTACTAGGTAGTTGTGAGGTCTTCTGGGTAGTTACAATGGCATTCCTAGCACAATTTAACACTTAGCTAACCCCTATTAGCATGTAGCTATTCACTGCTAGCATATGTAGCATGTAGGAAGTCCTGTTTGCTAGCATGATTCAATAGACCCAACCCCCATGTCTCTACGACACTCAGAAGCAGAGATATAGGTCTGGCTAAACTGTTGCTAAGGTACTCTGTTTGGTTGTTAGGGAGTGGCTTCAAAGTGATCATGAGACACTCATTGGTTGCCTGATTAAAAAGAGCCCTCCCCCTTGAATCTATGATATTGTGATGCAGAGTTACATTCAATACAAAATTCCTATGTAAGTTACCTTGAAACATGAAGGGAATGAGGCAGGAAACAGGAAGTGCAAGCACTTCCTGTTTCCTGTCCTTTGCCATATAAGGTAGAATGGCAGCATCACTGATTCTGATTGGATGAGAGACAGTTATAGAACCGCCCCTGCACTGACTCTCAGCAGCTGCAGTGTTTAGATTTGAATTTGGAGACAGTTGGAGTTTGAAATATCTGAACATTCCGCAATGCAAAGTCAATGGGACTTTTTTTCGGTCTGCGGCCTGTTCTGATTTTGGGGTCTGTAGCACTAACGCTGTAGGACGAGATGCGTTTAGAAAAAGGTGCTCAGAAGAATAATAATAATAATAATAATAAAAATAAGTTTATTAGCATTTCAATATGTTGGCTGCTTCTCAGCCAACTTAATAACTAGATAGAGCAAGTTTATGATATAAACTTCAGTTGGCTTGAGAAAGCCTAGCCTGAAAGTTAAATTTATTTGTAAAAGCTTAAAAAGTTTTGAAAGTTTACAGATGGATAGATGGAAAGAATTAGATCTTGAGCATATATACTCTTGTTAGTTATTGCCTTGCGTTGTTTCTAGGCAGTTACTAAGGTGTCGTTATGTTCTTTGATCATAATTTAATCTTTAATCAATTGATGATCAATTTTGCTAGCAAGATTTAATGTTAATTATCTTGTTGCTAGCAAGATTTAGTATGAATTCCGAAGTCATTAGCAACATTTAACATAAATAAGCATGTTGCTGGCAAGAATTTGCTGAATTAGCATATTGTTAGCAAGATTTATCGTTAATTAGCTTGAAAAGTTTTGAGAGTTTAAACTTAAAAATAAGTTATAATTATGCTTTTTGATCCCCAAAGTGTTGGAAAATTGTAATTAGTTTATAAAAATGTTTACGGTTTAATTACATCCTTAGCTTTTAACGGTCAGTTTTCACTAATGCGAAAAATACTTTGTTTAATTTCTATTTTAAAGCTGTAATTAAGCATTATTAGTATAGGCTAATCACTTTCAAAAGAGACTGCAGTTACACTGCATGTATATGTAGCCTTTTATATATACTAAATAGATGTGTATGTGTATATATATATATATATATATATATATAAATAATATGTATAGAGGTGTGTATATATATATATATATATGATACTGTGAATAATACTTTGTTTTATTTCTATTTTAAAGCTGTAATTAAGCATTATTAATATAGGCTAATCACTTTCAAAAGAGACTGCAGTTACACCACAGTTACACTATATGTAGCCTTTTATATATACTAAATAGATGTGTGTGTATGTGTGTGTGTATATATATATATATAAATAAATGGTACTGTGATACTGTGAATAATACTTTGTTTTATTTCTATTTTAAAGATGTAATTAAGCATTATTTATGTAGTCTTACCACTTTCAAAACAGACAGCAGTTACACTGCATGTATATGGAGCCCTTTATATTTACAATATAGATGTAGATAGATATGCATGTATGTGTGTGAATAAATTTAGGCGCTATAAATAAACGTAGGTGCTTAGGCGTGGACGCGCGAATGCGGGAGGACGCGCGTATATGGAGCCTCTAATACATACTTTTTAGATGTATATGTAAATCCTTCCTTCATGGGAAACAAACTTAAATAGTAGTATTTTTAAAATAATTCCTGCTAAAGTACAATGAGGAGAGCAATGCAGTTTTTTCTAATCTCAAGCAGTTTTCAGACTGACTCGATCTGCCATGTCAGACTTCAGTTCAACACGGCAATTATAGCAGATAAATGAATCAACGCAATGTAATATTTGTATAAAGCCTTCCTCCATGGGAAACAAAATAACTTAAATATTAGTATTTTAAAAATAATTCCTGCTCATGTAATGCAGCAGAGTAATGCAGTTTTTTTTAACTCAAGCAGTTTACAGTTTGAATCGATCTGCCATCGTTTTTGCATCCTTTTAAATACCTTATTTCATTTATTGTTTAAGTGTTCACAAAACATCGATCTATCAGCGAATCTGCTCAGGAAGCGCGTTTGAACTCGAGAACAGGAGTCAGACTTTAGTTAAAAGCAGATAAAAGAATTAACACAATGTAACTATATACTCAAGAATTAGTTATAAATAACTTTGACTGTTAGACGCTGCATTTGAAGAGAGTCAGCGCGCGCTGCTCAGGGAAGCCATTTACATGTGTCTTCCCCATGAAAACACGAGCGAGAGTCAGAATTCTGCAATAAAGTATATAAATGAGCGCTATAAATAAACTATTAGACTATTAGACGGCGATTAGACGGTTATGCGTTGGCGCGAGTCCAGGAGGACGCGCGTTTAAACTTCACTTACCTTTCCTATAGTATCATAGTGCTCAACAGCGAAAATCCGTTGCCATGTAAAGACGAATGAGAGTCAGAATTCGGCCATATAAGTACATAAATCTTCAAGGAAACACGTTGCAGCGGTTACTTGATAATCGGAAACAATTTCCGTTTGATCATAAACTCTCTCACATAAATCTATTTTAGGAGATTATGATCTCTCTCTCCAGCAGTAATGGCGTCTTTGAAAAGCTTTGAGGCTTTGAATTGCAGCGCTCTGATTCGTTCAAAGTTCAGTGCTCTCACTGACAGGGGTGTAATTTTGTGATATTATGTATGTAAAATAGAGAGATTTAACTTACTAATTAAAGTAAAAAATCGATTGTAGACCTGCCAGTTTTTTTTTCAGGATTTAAAAAAATAAAATGCATGCCCATTGGAATGGACATGTTCACACATACTGTATTGAAATGTATTATATATCAGGTGTAATGTTGTGATGTTACCAACAGATGGAGTGGACGCTCTATCTAAAATTCAGTTTTCACTACATTAGTGAAAGTCTATGGAGATTTTATGACTTTAATCTTCAGTTTTATCAAAAATCATAAGTCTGATCAGTCTGAAAAGGGATAGCAACTCAAGTCAGAACAGGTCTGAAGTCTGAGCAGAGTTTAGTGGTTGTAGCTTTAAAGCTCTAGGAGGAGATGCTTTGAGAATTTTAGGTAAGAAGAATAATAATAAGTTTAGATACAATATCACTAAGTTGGCTTTCTCAAGCCAACTTAATTACCTCGGGAGGAGGACCCAAACAAAAGAAAAATCAAAACACCTCTACCTAAGGGAAAAGTAACCTTAACTTACCTATACACAAAAAGAAAGAAAATAAAATACATATACCTTCCCTTACTCCCTAACTAATTCATAAACAAGAGAAAAGATAAGGATCCTCCACCCTACATTACCCAAAAAGGTTTAACTTAATAATAAATGAAATCAACTCAAGTAAATGCTACAACTCATTCATAGTAACTCAACAAAAGTAGAAAAGCACACCACACACTTTCTCCTCTGGGACTGGAGGGCAGAATACTCTCAAATGTCACGTTTGTCTCTCTGCTTCCTCAGTGTCTTCCTTGCAGCTTTATACTGGTTTCCACAAGACAAGCACCAATCAGAACACGAGGAACTCACATGGTTGATGGAACACAGGTGGTAGTCATTAACCTTTCAAGTGAAAACAGTTAACAAGAGCAAAAGAGAGAAAGAGAATAAGAGAACACAATCCAACACCACTCCTTAAAATAATAAACAAACAAAATATTAATACGTCTAACGTAACAATGTCATCAGGAAAGTATGGAAGCCCGTTTCTGCCACAGTTGAGAAAAAAAAGGATTATTTAAGTCATAATAATGAGAGGGTTTCTCATAATAATGACTATCTCGAAATAATGAGAAAGTTTCTCATAAAAATGACTTAGTGCCTTAAAATAATGAGAACATTTCTCATAATAATGACTTAGTATCTCAAAACAATGAGAAAGTTTCTCATAATAATGACTTGGTATCTCGAAAAAATTAGTAACTTTTCCTCAACCTTGAACCTTGAGTGTGGCATGGTTGTTGGTGCCAGACGGGCCGGTCTGATTATTTCACAATCTGCTCAGTTACTGGGATTTTCACGCACAACCATTTCTAGGGTTTACAAAGAATAGTGTGAAAAGGGAAAAACATCCAGTATGCGGCAGTCCTGTGTGAAAATGCCTTGTTGATGCTAGAGGTCAGAGGAGAATGGGCTGACTGATTCAAGCTGATAGAAGAGCAACTTTGACTGAAATAACCACGCTTTACAACTGAGGTATGCAACAAAGCATGTAATGAAGCCACAACACGCACAACCTTGAGGCGGATGGGCTACAACAGCAGAAGACCCCACTAGGTACCACTCATCTGCACTACAAATATGAAAAAGAGGCAAAAATTTGCACGAGCTCACCAAAATTGGACAGTTGAAGAATGGAAAAATGTTGCCTGGTCTGATGAGTCTCGATTTCTGTTGAGACAATCAGGTGGTAAAGTCAGAATTTGGCGTAAACAGAATGAGAACATGGAACCATCATGCCTTGTTACCACTGTGCCTGCTGCTGGTGGTGGTGTACTTGTATGGGGGATGTTTTCTTTGCACCCTTTAGGCCTCTTAGTGCCAGTTGGGATTTGTTTAAATCCCACGGCCTACCTCAGCATTGTTTCTGACCATGTCCATCCCTTTATGACCACCATGTACCCATCCTAATAATGGATAATGCACCTTGCAATAAAGAATAATGCACCATGTCACAAAGCTCGAATCATTTCAAATTGGTTTCTTGAACATGGCAATGAGTTCACT
This sequence comes from Rhodeus uyekii, assembly GCA_037043235.1. NCBI lineage: Eukaryota > Metazoa > Chordata > Actinopteri > Cypriniformes > Acheilognathidae > Rhodeus > Rhodeus uyekii. Next base: position 195,356 of record JAWRVZ010000402.1, on the reverse strand, counting down.
ATACTAAACTGGCCCCCACAGTCACCAGATCTCAACCCAACAGAGCATCTTTGGGATGTGGTGGAACAGGAGCTTGGTGGCCTGGATATACATCCCACAAAGCTACAGCAACTGCAAGATGGGCCAACATTAAAGAATGCTTTCAGCACCTTATTGAATCAATGCCACGTAGAATTAAGGCAGTTCTGAAAGTGAAAGGGGGGGGGGGGGGTCACACAGTATTAATATGGCGTTCCTAATAATCCTTTAGTTGAGTGTATGTGCTGACTGCATATGGGTAACATAATTAGTTAGTTATTTAAGAGTTTGTGTTTTTGTTACAACCCTCCCTTGGCTGTTAAAGGTCAATGGATTTTGGGAGGGGAACATTTTGAACCAAGTTAAAATTCTGCAATAAAGACCACTGTGTGCAAGTTGAGAATGTAAAGCCTTTCAATCACACCCTGACTCTCTGGATGATATGCACTGGAAACTCTATGCTTTATGGACAGAGACTTAAGAGTTTGTGTAAAAACTTGCGACAAAAAATTGGTACCTTGGTCTGTTTGAACAACTTTTTGAAGTCCAAAAGTAGAAAAGAACTTTGTCAAAGTTTTCAAAATGACAGGAGCTGTAATTTTCCGTAACGGAATAGCTTCAGGGAATCTAGTAGCTCTACACATTATAGTACACAGATATTGGTTATCTGCTTTCGTTTTCGGTAGCAGTCCGACACTGTCAACCAGTACCTATTCGAACGCTTCACCTATAACTGGAATTGGATAAAGTGGAGCAGGTGCAATCACCTGATTTGGCTTCCCTGCAATTTGACAAACATGACACGTACTACAGAATTTTGCAACATCTCGCTTCAAGCCAGGCCAGAAAAAGTGTTGAAGAATACGATATGTTTTTGTTATACCTAAATGTCCAGAAAACAAGTGTTCATGAGCCAAGCGCAACACATGCAAACGATATTGACTAGGAACTACCACCTGGTATACCACGTTCCAGTCCAAATCCTCCTCGACCTTAGAACACCACTTCCGCATAAGTAGACCATCATCTAGGAAATAGGCAGTGGTTAGTTTCCCAGCAGCTTTAGAACTAATCACGGCTGCTAAACATTTACTCAGCGAAGGATCATCATTCTGTGCAATGACAATCTGTGATCGGGTAACCGACAAATTCAAAGAATCAAAACTGCCTAGCAGATTCACTGACTTTTTACCATTAGGAACAGAGTCTAATTTGTTCTTAGGTTCAAACAGTTTGTCACCATCAGATAACATAGAACCTAACACAGAGTCAGCTAATTCAACTTCCTTACTCTTACCTGACTGAGCACGAGTAACTGCACAAGCAGCGAACACTTCAGGATACAAATTAATGACATCTACCAGAGGACAAAGCACAGGGATGTCAGTCACTTCTGGGGCTGGCAAGACTTTGCCTCCAGCTAAATCGTTTCCTAAGATGAAAGTAACTCCTTTTATGGGAAGTGAATGACGAATTTCAACTCGCACAAAACCTGAAACCAGCGTACATTGTAAATGCACATTATGCAGTGGAACAGACACTACCTGCATTTCTACACCACGAATCAGAACGTTTGAACCACAGTATGATTCATCAGAGAAGGGCAAAACGTTCGAAACCAGAATAGACTGCATAGCACCTGTGTCACGGAGAATACAAATTTCCTTCCGATCCTCTTCCTTTCCACACAATGAAACAAACCCCGACATAACCAATGGTTTATAATTTGGGTCATTAACATCAGTACAACCTGATAACTCAGAAGGTGATACAGTTTTAACAAATGCAACACTCTTCGAGATTTTAGCCTGCTGTTTACGCACAAGCACCGGACAATCATCAATTATGTCCGAGTTTATGACAATAAAAGCAGTCTTTTTGCTTGCTCGATTGTGAACCCTCAGACTTAACCCGAGCACCCTGAACTTGAGAATGACCTACATTCTTGTCATCACTGGAAATACTCCCTTATGAGTGAGCATGAACTCATCTGCCAGAACAGCAGCTTGTGACAACGAAGTGACCTTCTGCTCATTCAAATAAACTACTACGCGTTCGGGCAAACAACCTTGAAATTCCTCAAGCAGAAGTAAATCCCTTAAGGATTTAAAATCAGCAGTTTTCGTGGCTCTAAACCACTTATCAAATAAAAGAGCTTTCTCACGTGAAAATTCTACAAAAGTCTGAGAAGGATTTTTCTTATGACCCTTGAACTTCTGTCGGTAAGCTTCTGGAACTAACTCATATGCACGTAAAATTGCTGATTTTACTGCATCGTAATTCAGACTATCCTCGAATGAAAGAGTGGAAAAAACCTCCATCGCTTTTCCCACTAAGCGACACTGCAATAACAAGGCCCAAAATGATTTTGGCCAACGAAGAGACATCGCGATTCTCTCGATTGCTCTGAAATAAGAATCCACTTCAGTTTCACGAAAATGTGTTTACTTACATCGAATGACTGAGTTGCTTTGGATGTAGCCGCTGGGGAAACAGTGGGAGTAGACACTACTAAAGAAGCAGAGACAACAGGGGCAGCGGGACTAATTTGAGGGAGAATTGGTGGCGCAGCTGGTCCTCCCACAATTCGCATTGTGTCAAGCTCCAGCTGTCGCATTTTCACCTGCTTCTCCGCCTCGATCTCAAGTTTGCGAATTTGTAACTGCAAGTCCATCTCCGCCTGCCTAGTCTGAATCTTCTCCTGCGATTCAAGCTGCAAACGGGTCAAACTGACTTTAAGTCTCGCTTCCCCTTTTGAGCAAACAGACATGGGGGAAAATGGATCAAATGGAGATAACCCTGCCCTAGCCTCGGCCTCAACCTCCGCCCTAGGCATTAGTTCTCACCATTCCCATTTCCACTCCTATCATGCGTAGTTCCTTCTACTTCCACACTGTTCTCCACTGTAACTACCTTTTTCGGCAAACAAAGAACATTCAACTCCACCAAACCATTACGCACCACAGACTTGATTTCTCTCTTAAGAGCCTGCTTACTTACTGAAATCTGAAAGTGATTTGCTATCGCCACCAAATCATCTTTCCGACAAGTATCTAGTTCTTCTAACAAAGGATTTTCAAGGAATCTCTCTAAGTTAAACATCATCATGATGACAACAATGTGCAACAGCACCAACAAATTCTTAAACCAACACAGTGAGTCAAAAAACAGAATCATTAACTGGTTCTCTATACATGGGATTAGAGTATCCCGGATGAGCCCCCATATGTTACAACCCTCCCTTGGCTGTTAAAGGTCTAGGGATTTTGAGAGGTTAACATTTTGAACCAAGTTAAAATTCTGCAATAAAGACCACTGTGTGCAAGTTGAGAATGAACTGAGACCACACAAATAATGAAAATGAAATCACCATTTAATAAGTATGTCACCCAATACCACAAAAGAAAAAGTAAAAGGCACAGACACTACAACAAAACAGAGAAAGAAAATAATCAAAAATTATTTCGTCCCTAGGGACGTAACAGTTTTGCAGGACAGAGTTACGTCATGATGAGCTATCGAATTGCACCTGGTGGGATTTGTGCCAGCAGTTTAAAAGCAGTTACCCGTAGCTCTGGGGGTGCTCTCTCCTTGCGCTGTTTTGGTTATTTTTCCTTTATTGTCTGTTTTGTGTTTGTTATGTTTCTTTTTCTTAATTAATATTTTCTTACTTTAATAAGAGTTATTTATAATTTACATTTATCCAATTTGTCAACACAAAATGTTGACTGTCTGATTCAACTATGGCAAACTAAGGCAAGGTGACGACCAACCAAGGTGGAGCCGGCAGGATGAGGTTCACAGTTTATTGTTCACGGGCTGGGGACACAGTTCACTGACCGCTGCCGCGGGAGCCATGACGTGGCCGTGGCGCTCGGGAGCCATGACGTGACCACGGAGTTCGGGAGCCATGACGTGACGTGGGCGCGGTGCTCGGGTGTCAGGCAATACCAGGAAAAACAACAGAATCCAATTGCGAGTGAACGTGAGTTTAATGAACAGGGAATAAACAATCCAGTGAAGTAAATGGTGAGAGTCAATAGTTTCAATGGAGGCCGGGCAGGACACAGGGAGCGCGAGCTCGGGCTGTAGTGACGCAGGGACTACAGCAGGCAGGGGCCAAAGAAGAATCCACGTGACAGCCAGCGAGGATCACAGGAGAGTAGAGCACAGGAGGCTGAAGACTGCATGAACTGAAACGAACTGACATGGGAGGTGAATGAGAGGTGGATTAAATAGAGAGAGGATATGATGTTCAGTTGGAACGACTGATGAGGAATTCAGTGACCACGCCTCCACAATACCACACAACAAGGAGGAGGAGTCAATGAACCCCTGAACCGTGATAGTACCCCCCCCCCCCCCCTCCTAAGATCGCCTCCTGGCGCTCCCAGGAGGACCAGGAGGATCATTCAAGATTCAAGATGGCGGCGCGTGCACACGCAGCGGCTTCTCTCTCTCCCGACGGATCGGCGTTTTTGTGTTTTTCGTCGTGTAAATCACGGTGTTTTTGTACGTCCTTGTCGCGTCCGTTCGTTTGCAAACACAGATACACACGTGAGTTTCTGCTTGAGGTTGGAAAAACTACAGTTTCCAACCCAGACTCGACGCTCGGACAAGAGCTGCGGGACCATGGTCTTCTCCGGAGGACTACTACACTTCCGTCCCTTACTACTGCACCTCTCCCGCAGTGGAAGCGCCACAAACGGGGTGAGAGGAGACAGAAAAGGGGGAAGCGCGGAGGTATTCGTGTCAGACTAGCGGCTAACCCACACAAGCCTGCTATTCCCACCATCATTTTGGCCAACGTTCGCTCGTTGGACAATAAACTGGATGATCTTCGTCTTCTTTGCTCCACTCAGAAGACTGTTAGAGACTGTTGTGTTTTTGTATTCACGGAAACATGGCTCAACAACAGCGTTCCGGACAGCGCCATTCAGCTCGATCGGCTTACATGCCATCGTGCGGACAGAGTGCTCGTCGAGGGAGGTAAGTCCCGCGGCGGCGGACTCTGTGTTTACACCAATGATGCGTGGTGCCGCGATGCTGTTGTGGTCTGCAAACACTGCTCACCCCTGGTGGAGTTTATGATTATTAAGTGTCGGCCGTTTTATCTGCCGCGGGAATATACAGCTATTATACTTGTTGCTGTATACATCCCTCCCAGCTCCAACAACAACAAAAGGAGTGAGGCACTTAATGATCTGTATAAACACATCAGTGATCAGCAGACAGCCCACCCGGATGCTTTTCTCATCTTGGCTGGGGATTTCAATCATGCGGACTTAAAGAGTGTGTTTCCAAAAGTTCATCAGCACATTGACTTTCCTACACGTGGAAATAATACTCTGGACTTTGTATATACCACACAGAGAGGTGCTTACAAAGCCCTCCCCCTCCCCCACATTGGTGCTTCAGATCACATCACTGTTATGCTAATGCCAGCATACAGACCACTTGTGAAAGTCACCAAACCAGTCCTGAAGCAGATTCAAGTCTGGCCTGATGGGTCATCAGAGGCTCTTCAAGACTGCTTTGACACCACTGACTGGGACATGTTCAAACAAGCTGCAACTTACAATAACATCACAGACCTCCAGGAGTACTCAGAGACTGTTACTTCTTACATCACCAAGTGCATTGAGGATGTAACAGTCACTAAGTCCATCACCATCTGGCCCAACCAAAAACCATGGCTGACAGGGAATGTCTACAGACTTCTGAAGACGCGTAACGCTGCCTTCAGAGCTGGAGATGAGGTGGGCCTGAGGACAGCAAGGGCCAACCTGTCACATGGCATCAGGAAGGCTAAGAGACAGTACTCCAGGAGGATAGCCCATCGTTTCAGCGACAGCAGAGACACAAGGAGCCTGTGGCAGGGGATTCAGACCCTCACGGACTACAAACCCCCTGCACGGACGTGTGACAGCTCCACACCCCTTCTAAATGAGCTGAACACTTTCTTCGCTCGCTTTGAAGCACACAACAGCACCACTGCACAGAAGTCACCACCCCCTCCCGATGACCAGATGTTGTCACTGCCCAGGGACAGCGTGAGAAGATCCCTCAGCAGGGTCAACGCACGCAAAGCTCCAGGTCCTGACAACATTCCTGGACGTGTATTGAGGGACTGTGCAGAGGAACTCACCGATGTCTTCACAGACATCTTCAACATCTCACTGAGTCAAGCTGTTGTCCCCACCTGCTTCAAAGTGACCACCATCATTCCAGTCCCAAAGAATTCATCTCCATCCGGCTTCAATGACTACCGCCCAGTCGCACTTACCCCCATCCTTATGAAGTGCTTTGAGCGGCTAGTCATGCACCACATTAAATCTGTCCTCCCCCCCTCCCTGGACCCCTACCAATTTGCATACCGGTCAAAACGCTCGACCGATGATGCCATCACCACTGCCATCCACTCAGCACTCACGCACCTGGACAATAAAGACACTTATGTCAGAATGCTGTTCATAGACTTTAGTTCAGCATTCAATACAATCATCCCCCAACAGCTCACTCACAAACTGTCTCAGCTGGGACTCAGCACTTCACTGTGCAACTGGTTGCTGGACTTCCTGACAGGAAGACCTCAGGCAGTACGGGTCGGCAGCAACACTTCCAGCACCATCATCATGAACACTGGAACCCCTCAGGGTTGCGTGTTGAGCCCACTCCTCTTCACTCTGCTTACACACGACTGCACACCCACACACAACAGCAATTTAATAATCAAATTTGCGGACGACACGACTGTAGTTGGTCTCATTAGCAACGGCGATGAGACAAACTTCAGGAGTGAGGTGAGCCGCCTGGCCAGGTGGTGCGGCGACAACAATCTCTCTCTGAACGTGAAGAAGACGAAGGAGATTGTTGTTCACTTCAGAAGAATGCACACCCAGCATGCTCCTCTGACTATCAACGGTGCGACCGTGGAAAGGGTGAGGAGTACCAAATTTCTGGGTGTTCATATCACGGAAGACCTCTCCTGGACCACCAACACCACAGCACTGATTAAGAAATCGCAGCAGCGACTATACTTCCTCCGTAAGCTGAGAAGAGCCGGAGCCTCAGCCCCCATCATGCGCACCTTCTACAGAGGCACCATCGAGAGCATTCTGACCAGCTGCATCACTGTGTGGTACGGCGCCTGCAACGCATCCTGCCGCAAGGCACTGCAGCGCATAGTGAGAGCAGCTGAGAAGATCGTTGGTGTCTCTCTCCCACCCCTCCAGGACATCTATAACACCCGCCTCTCCCGAAAAGCCCTTGCTATTGCTAGGGACCCCACCCACCCATCCCACAGCCTCTTCAGTCTGCTGCCATCAGGGAGGAGACTACGCAGTCTCCAGGCACGGACCAACAGACTGAAGGACAGCTTCATACCCCAAGCTGTCAGGGCATTGAACTCTCTCCCGACTCTGCCACCTCTCCCCTCTTCTGCACCAAGGACCTGATCTCTGAACCCCCCCCCACCCCCTACCCACCATCAGTTATTCTCTTATTCATCCACCTCATTATGTTGTCCTTGCATTTCTCTCCTATTACATTTGCACTGCCTTAATTTGTAATTTGCACTATTACTATTTACTATTGTTTGCACTATTTGCCATCGCCACTTTACCTCCATAACTCACTTTATCCATCTAGTTTAATTTTATTGTATTTTATCTTCATCTTCTGTTGTTGTTGTTGTTGTTACTGTTACTGTTAAATTATTGTTGTTGTTAACTGTATTCGCCTTGGGTCTGAGAGTAACGGAATTTCAATTCTCTATATGTATGCACTGTATATATTGCAGAATTGACAATAAAGCTGACTTTGACTTTGACTTGACTTGACTTACCTGTCGATTGAATTCGTCTATCAGACAGTGATCCAGTATGTCCCTGTCAGGAACACAACATCTCTCCTCTGGACCATAACCTTCCCAGTCCACCAAATACTGGAAACCGCGTCCCCTCCGTCTAGAGTCCAGAATACGAATAGGTGGGTTCCCCATCTACGAGTTGCAGCGGGGGAGGAACCGGAGCCGGCGGGTTAATGCGAGAGCGAAAAACAGGTTTAATTTTGGATACATGAAACGCAGGATGGATACTCCTGTACGCAGGGGGAAGTTTGAGGCGGACCGTCACTGGACTAATGACATTGGTGACGGGAAATGGGCAAATGAATTTGGGAGCAAGCTTGTTACAAACGGAGCAGAGAGGAATGTTCTTAGATGAAAGCCACACTTTTTCACCATCGATGTAGACATGCGGCTTGGTGACGATCGGCTTGGGCCTTGGTGCGTGCTCCCACCTGGAGCAAAGTCTCACGGGCTCTGCTCCATGTGCGACAGCACCTCTGAACAAAGGCGTGGGTGGAGGGGACCGCAACTTCGGATTCCAGACTTGGAAAATTTGGTGGCTGGAACCCTATGCTACACTCAAATGGCGAAAGGCCCGTGGCCGACACTGGTAACGAGTTGTGTGCGTACTCAACCCAAGAGAGTTGCTGGCTCCAGGAGGAAGGATTTCTGGAAACCAGACACCGTAAAAAGATCCTCTCAAGATCCTGGTTGGCCCGCTCAGTCTGCCCATTGCTCTGGGGATGGAAACTCGAAGACAGACTTACAGTCGCTCCCAGTAATCTACAAAACTCCCTCCAAAATTTGAATATGAATTGGGGACCCCTGTCGGAAACCACATCTATCGGGAGACCATGTATGCGAAAGACGTGATCTACGACAGTCACCGCTGTCTCCTTAGCAGAGGGTAATTTAGGTAAGGGAATGAACGACTTGCCCTGGGAGGGCGGGAGGGCGGTAACAAAATCTAGTGCGATGTGGGACCAGGGTCTCGAAGAGACAGACAGCGGTTGGAGTAACCCATCTGGGGGACGATTGGAAGTCTTACCCATGGCGCAAACTGAGCAGGCCAAAACAAACTCCCGAATGTCTCGAGTCATACCGGGCCACCAGAATCATTGCTTAACCAAAATGTTGGTCCGATTTGCCCCTGGATGGCAAGCTACGTTCGAACAATGACCCCATTTGACCACGTCTGAACATAGACCCTCTGGCACGAACAATCGACTCGGTGGGCATCTGGGCCGGAGGCGTTACCCGTTCTAGGGCTGATTCTACCCTCGATTCGACCTCCCATGTGAGTGTGGAGACAATGAGACTCAGGAAAAATGCACTAGGGAGTGGACGGGCGTTTGGAGCGGTCAAAAATGCTAGATAAAGAATCGGGCTGATGTTCTTAGAGCCCGGGCAGTACGAGAGAGAAAAATCAAAATGTCCGAAAAATAGCTCCCACCGAGCCTGCCCAGAGTTGAATCTTTTGGCTGATCTAATATATTAGAGATTCTTGTGATCAGTCCAGACGATAAAAGGTACTCCCGATTCCTCTAGCCAATGCCACCATTCCTCCAACGCCAGTTTTACTGCCAGCAACTCTCTGTTACCAATGTCGTAGTTACGTTCGGCTGGTGACAATCGATGAGAAAAAATCATCCGAAACAGAGCTCTGGGAAAGAACCGCTCCTACCCCCACCTCCGACGCGTCGACCTCCACTACGAACTGGCGTGATGTATCAGGGGTGACAAGAATTTGAGCCGAACCAAAGCGGCTCTTTATTTTGGTAAAAGCAGTCTTGACTGCTTCCGACCACCTGAACGCAATTCGGGTAGAGATCAACGGCATCAGGGGCGCGGCTAGGTGGCTGAAACCACGAATAAAACGTCGGTAAAAATTGGCGAACCCCAGAAACCTCTGCAGGGCCTTGCGGGAATCTGGGCTTGGCCAATCCACCACAGCCTTAATCTTGTCGGGATCCATGCGCATTCCCTCGGATGAGATGATATACCCCAAAAAAGGAACAGACTGTGCATGAAATGCGCATTTCTCCGCCTTGACAAAAAGCCCATTCGCCAGCAACCTCTGGAGCACTCGCCCCACGTGCTGGACATGCTCCTGGAGAGAGGAAGAAAAGATCAATATGTCGTCAAGGTAGACATAGATTAACTGATCTACCATGTCTCTGAGCACGTCATTAATGAGTGCCTGGAAGACGGCTGGGGAGTTGGACAGCCCAAAAGGTATGACCAAATATTCAAAATGTCCCCTGGGAGTATTAAAAGCGGTTTTCCATTCATCCCCCTTCTTGATGCGGACCAAATGATAAGCATTACGCAAGTCAAATTGTGAGAACACGGATGCTCCCTGCAACCTCTCAAAGGCTGAAGACATCAATGGCAAAGGATAGGTATTCTTTAGCGTGATGTTGTTCAGTACTCGGTAGTTAAGTCAAGTCAAGTCACATTTACTTATATAGCGCTTTTTACAATACAGATTGTTTCAAAGCAGCTTTACAGTGGTCACATGAAAACATGATAAACAATTGTTTGGCTGAACGGCAGCCTTAAAAGAGCAGGCGGATTAATACAATTGATGAATGTTAAGTGTTAAGTTTTTATTATTGATTGATTTGATTGATTGATTATTATATTGATAATTCAAGTCTAATATTAAGTCTAATTTGGTCCGATTGGAGATGGGTTCATGATCTACACAGGGGAGGGTTTAGTAGAGTCACGGTCTCCGCAGACACTTCAGGGCAGTGCTGTGCTCGTGTCTAGGTGCAGGTCCTTCATCTGATCTGGATACGGCCTGGATCCGGCTGACCACGGTAACCTCGGAATAAACGGAGAACAATATCAGCATAGATGCCATTCTTCTTCTAATGTATCGAGTACACCAGATGTTATGGGAATGTTCCTGGTTCTGGCTGACCTAAATTATGCAGCCTAACAATCATTCTACATGATTTGGATTAAAAATGTATGTATAATGTGTATGCCAGGTTGAAGAGATGTGTTTTTAGTCTAGATTTAAACTGACAGAGTGTGTCTGCTTCCCGAACTGTATTAGGAAGAGTTTAGGAGCTAAATAGGAAAAGGATCGACCGCCAGCAGTTGACTTTGATATTCAAGGTATTATAAGCTGGTCATTATTTTGGGATCGCAATAGACGTGAAGGACTATAACATGTTAAGAGATCACTCAAGTACTGTGGAGCTAAACCATTTAATGCTTTGTAAGTAATTAGCAAGATTTTAAAATGTATTCTGTGATTAATATGTAGCCAGTGCAGGTTTGAGAGAACTGGGGTAATATGCGCATACTTCCTGGTTCTAGTAAGAACTCGAGCTGCTGCATTTTGGACCAGCTGGAATTTGTTTATTAAATGTGCAGGACAACCACCTAGTAGAGCATTACAATAATCTAGCCTTGAACTCATGAACGCATGAACTAACTTTTCCGCATTTGTCTTCAGTGGTGGACGAAGTACACATACCATGTACTTGAGTTAAAGTATAGATACCCAAGGTAAAATATTACTCAAGTAAAAGTAGAAGTGCTGCCTTT